>CM055117.1:481814976-481817476 GCA_029206835.1 Rana muscosa | reverse complement strand
GCTCCCCCAGTCCCAGCCCCCAGGAGGTCTAGGGCTGGTGCGGGGGCTGAGGCGCCTGGAGGGTCATCGGTGGATGAGGCCCTCTTGATGCCCCCTCCCCGTGCCCCTCCCCGCGTATCCCCTCGTTCCACCCCCGGTGTCGCAGAGCCATCGGTTGGCGGGGCCCCTTCCCGGGTACACCCTGCATCGGCTGCCACCGATGGTGAGGTGACCAGGCCTCCGGATGTGGGGGGTGCCATGGAGACGGAGACCCCTGGGGACCCCAACAAGGGTTCTCAGAAGAGGCCCGTGTCGGGAAGTGGTTCGGATGGAGGAGATGAGGGTCCACCAGTGCAACCCGAGTGGGAAACCATCCTTAAAAGAAGGAAACGTAGGGGCAAAAATAAGGCCCCTCGTCGTGAGGCTGATCAGGGTAGGCCTGTGTTCAGCTTGAGCGACAGGTATGGTGCTCTCTCCGCGGATTCCGATGGGGAGAGTGTGGAATTGTAAAGTTTCCCGAGGCAGAGGAGAGTATAAACCATTCAATCATCAAGGATGGCAGTACCCTCTCCAATACGGCTTGCAACCATTAACGTTGCAAGTATTCGTTCTACGGTGGCTAGGTTTGCAGCCTTTGATTTTCTCAGCCGTATTGATGCTGACATTTTATTTTTGCAGGAGACCTGGCTGGCATCGGTGGCAGAGATGCATCTAGCAAAGAGGGAGTGGAGGTGGGGGCCCTCCCTCTGGTCTCTTGCGGCTGAGCCCTGTAGTGGAGTTGCGGTCCTTTTTAAAACCGGTTCGGTGGCTTGCCGACGGGTGATTGAAGTGGAGACTGGCAGATGCCTGGTCATAGACGCTGTTGTGAGGGGGCGGTTCCTCCGTTTGATAAATTTTTATGGGCCTCAGTCAAAACGAGAGAGGAAGTGCCTTCTCGCGGCAGTCAAACCCTACCTATTTACTTCCCAGCAGGTCATTTTTGGCGGTGACTTCAACATGATTACTAGGCCCAAAGATCGGGCAGGCACCGCCAACCCTCTGGGATATGATAGTCTTTTCTTAAATAGTGTAGTGAGGGAGGCCGGGTTGGAGGATGTGCACGTTCGCCACTTCCCCAACCACACTGGTTTCACTTACTCCCGAGGTAATAGCAAGAGTAGACTAGACAGGTTTTTTTTAAAGGGGGACTCTGTCTTTGCGGCTCCTGAGTTGCAAGCGGTAGAGTTCTCTGACCACTGTCTGGTATCGGTGGCTCTGAATGTCGCTGAGACTCCCCAGAAGGGACAGGGAATGTGGCGTCTGAACAATTCGCTACTGGAGGACTCTGAGGCTAGGGAGTCCTATGAGGCCTTTCTCTCGGATCAAGTCTCGCTCCTTGAGAGCGGCTGCTCCCGCCTTGAGTGGTGGGAAGCAGTGAAGAAGAGGTCTGAGGGCTTTTTCCGGAGGGTCTCAAGGTACAGGGCAGCCTCAAAGTACCAAGCCTACCAGAAGCTACTAAGGCGACTTGATCGCCTGGTATCGGCTGGGGGCTCTCAAGAACAGATATCTGCTCTGAAGTTGCAGATGAAGGAGTGCCAGTATGATCGTCTCGCCTCCCTGGTCCTTGAGAGGGATTATGGGAAGTTTAGCTCCCCGGATCCCTACAAGAGCTGTGGTGAGGCGGCGAGTTCGAAGATCATACACGGACTGAAAGATGCTTCAGGGTCTCTGGTTAGGTCCAAACCGGGGATACTGGGTGTCGTCAGGAACCATTTTTTGGGCATCCTGAAGAAGCAGCCTTTAGACAGAGAGAAGGCCAGGAGATTCCTTGATGAGACCCCGCTTCCGGTGGGGTCTGATCTCCCTGCCTCTTTGACAGATGAGATTTCGGTAGCTGAGATTGAGCAGGCCATAGACTCTTTGTCCACCAAGAAATCGCCGGGGCCTGATGGGCTCACGGCAGAGTTCTATAAAGCCTTTAAGAGTCTGTTGGCTCCTCATCTGAGGGAGGTGTTCAATGACTGTTTGGCGAAGGGCCTGCTGCCTCCCTCGATGAGAAGGTCGGCCCTGATCCTTCTGTCAAAGGGAAAGGACCCGTCGGTAGTAGAGAATTGGCGCCCGATCGCCCTTCTCACCACCGATAGGAAGTTACTTGCAAAGATCCTTTTCACGCGTCTGTCGGCTGTGGCCGGCAGGGTGCTGTCCGGGTCCCAGCACTGTGCAATCCCCGGCCGTAGCACATTTGGTGCTGTCCTGAACGTCCGGGAGGCCGTGGAGAGGTGCAGGGCAGGGGAGGACGGTCAGTATCTGCTGGCACTAGACCAAGCGAAAGCCTTTGACCGAGTAAGCCATGAGTATCTCTGGCTTCTCCTGAGGAAGTACGGCCTGCCAGACAAATTCATCGATTGGTTTAAAGTGTTATACAGGGGGGCTGAAAGCTTCCCTCTGGTAAACGGTTGGATAGGCCCCTCTTTCCCTGTGGATTCGGGCGTTAGGCAGGGCTGTCCACTGAGTCCCCTTCTATACGTTTTCGCGGTCGACC
>CM055117.1:481617476-481792476 GCA_029206835.1 Rana muscosa | reverse complement strand
ACCAGAACACAGCAAACAGGCAAAAAGTTCTATCGAACATGCAAACCCTATTAAAGTCTATGGGACACAAACATGAAGAATCAAAAGTCCTCATTTTACAGGCTTGTATGAAAGTTATTGCCATAAAACGTGTATGGGGACCTGGGTATTGCTCTAGGGGACATGTATCAATGCAAAGAAAAAAGATTTTAAAACAATTGTTTTTAAAGAAGCAGTGATTTTAATGATGCTTAAAGTGAAACAATAAAAATGAAATATTCCTTTAAATATCGTGCCTGAGGGGTCCCCTTAGTTTGCCTGTAAAGTGGTGCGTCTGTGCGATGTATAGAACATGCAGCAGCAATAATGACATTTCTAAAGGAAAAAAATTAATTTAACCACTTCAGTAATGGGCACTTATACACCTTCCTGCCCAGACCAATTTTCAGCTTTCAGGGCTATCACATTTTGAATGACAATTGCGCGGTCATGTGACGCTGTACCCAAACAATTTTTTTTAAAACATTTTTTTCACAAATAGAGCTTCCTTTTGGTGGTATTTGATCACTTTAAGCATAACCGAGGTCGGAAACCCCCATGGCGCGTTAGAGGGAAACCCCCGTGACGCGTTAGAGGGGACGGAGTTACCCGTCACGTCATGGGGGTTTCCGACCTCGGTTATAAAAGAACTGTCAACACTGCTTGCGCGTCATTAGCCAGGAGGCTCCGGTGCAGGAAAGATGTGCGTCGTTCATCGCTGGAGACTCGCCGCATCGCTGGAGATTCATGGATCGTCGCTGGACAGACTGCACTACAACGCTGGAATGGCTTTTTTTTTTTTAATAAAGGACTTTTCACAACGGTGTCTGTGTGTTTTTTTAAATTTTTGACACTTTCTTTTGTGAAATGGTAGGGGTACAATGTACCCCGTTACCAATTCACATAGGGGGGCTGAATTTGGGGGTCCCCTTTGTTAAAGGGGGCTTCCAGATTCTGATAAGCCCCCCGCCCGCAGACCCCCACAACCACCGGGCAAGGGTTGTGGGGATGAGGCCCTTGTCCCCATCAACATGGGGACATGGTGAATTGAGGGGTCACAGACCCCCAAAGCATCCTCCCCATGTTGAGGGCATGTGATCTGGTACGGTTCAGGAGGGGGTGGGGCACTCTCTCGTCCCCCCCTCTTTTCCTGGGGCCTGCCAGGTTACATGCTGGGATAAAGGGTCTGGTATGGATTTTTGGGGGGAACTCCACGCCATTTTTTTTTTAATTTGGCATGGAGTTCCCTTTAAAATCCATACCAGACCTGAAGGGTCTGGTATGGATATTTGAGGGGAACCCCACGTCATTTTTTTTTTATTTGACTCAGGGTTCCCCTTAATATCCATACCAGACCTGAAGGGCCTGGTAATTGAATTTGGGGGGACCCCCACGCATTTTTTTTTTTAATCAATGACTTTCAATGACTGTTCTCTGTATTGCCGGGAGCCGACAATTCATTATAGCCGCGAGTGCTTTTAAATGACTTTTTTTCCTTCAGAAATGACACTTTGGCCTCGTACACACGACCGATTTTCTCGTCGTAAAAAACACGTCGTTTTTTTCGACGAGATTCTTGTTAAGCTTGTCGATTTTCTCGTCAAGCTTTCTATGCGTACACACTGTCATTTTCCAATTTCCTCGTGGTTCTCTGCGCTCACGTCCAGCACGTACGACGGCACTATAAAGGGGAAGATCTTTTTTCTTGGCGCCACCCCTTGGGCTGCTTTTGCTGATCTCGTGTTACCGCGTGTGAAGTAAAAGTTTGGGAAGAGACGATTCGCGCTTTTCAGTCTTCGTACTTTTCAGATCGTTTTCTGCCGTTCAGTTTGTGCTTGTGGGTTCGTATCTTGACTTTCAGGGCGTCTAGGCAGGTCGTATCTGTTTTACAGTGCGTTCTTGCCTGTTCGTTTCTGAATTTCATTTCGTTATTCATAGGCCTTGCTGTTCTAAAGTGCGTTCTGTTCTGTACGTTCTGATAAGACGACCGTTTCTTAGCCATGTCGCCTGGACGTTCTCGTCGTCGAGTTCGTGCTGTGCGTGCGCTTGGTGTTGGTCTGCTTGTTTTGGACCAAGACCAGTCCATGAATGGTGTGAGGAGGAGTTCATGGACCAAGAATTGGTTGCTCCAGCGGGACCAATTCTGCCACATGCCTCTGCTGCGGGAGATCGTCGAGAATAATCCTGAGGACTACAGGAATTTTCTGAGGATGTCTGACCCCGTTTTTCAGGAACTGTTGGCTTTGGTGTCCCCCTATATTACCAGGAAGGACACCGTTATGCGGGAAGCCATCAGTGCTGAGCAGAGGCTCATCGCCACGTTGCGTTACCTGGCGACAGGGAGAAGTCTTCAGGACTTGAAGTTCACCACAGGCATCTCCCCCCAGGCTCTGGGCCTCATAATCCCAGACACCTGTTCTGCTATTATACAAGTCCTGCAGGAGGACTATATTAGGGTAAGTTTTCTCCCTTAACATCACATTTTATGTATTACATGTATGCTAATGTATTGTATTTCTTTCATCCTTCCCTAATTACCATGATTGTAATATGCTGAGAATGTCCCCTTTGTCCCCATGCATGTTGGAAGCTTTAGATTGCCCCTTTTTTATCCTCCCTAAATATTTCCCCTCAATAACTTTTCCAGCAGGGGCGCCTGTTGCTCCAAATGTTGGGGGGTTCCAACCCCAATTTCGGAAATAAACTTCCTCCTTTTTTGCTCTGTTGCCTAATAAACGCCCCCAGTTGTCCCCTCCAATGCAGCCATTTAGTCCCCTCTAATGCAGCCAGTTTCCCCCCAGCCCTGCACTTACCTTCTTGTGGTCAGCGCCATCCTTCTTCTGTCCTTGATGTCTTCTCCTTCCCTTCATGTTGCATCAGCCAATCATGTTACCATTAAACAGACTTGGTGAACATGATTGCCAGAGCAGCCTGTCAGTGTTTACACAAGGAATGCCCCCTCCTTGCGTCCCCGATTTTTCTTTGAGGAAGCCAATTACATCCCTCAGGTTGTAATTTGCAAGACTTTTTTAATACCTGTTTCTGCTCTGCAATTTTAACCCCCTAAATGACGCAATTATTCATATGTCGGTCGCTTTACAAGAGGCCATCCACCTGAATAGTGTGCGGCATAGACAATACATAGGTTCATGCAACGCATGAACCTATGTATTGTTCTGAGTGATGGGCACAGGAGAGAGGGGACAGTGCTCCAGCGCCCACTCTGGACGCACCGCCACTGCAATGCTATCCTGTGGCCAAACACATCTCCCCCCCCCCAAAATAATTTAGTAATGGCCCATCAGAGGGGGTGATGAATATGATAAATGAGCCTTCCATTATACTTTTTTTACACACCTTAATAAACGTATAATTAGATTGATGTTGGTCTCTAATTTTTTGGTCTAGAATTTGCTTGTAATGTATGCCTTTGTTTTTCTAATATTATTTCATCTTGTTTCACTCCACAGCTTCCTTCCACGCCACAGGAATGGCAGACTGTGGCATCGGAGTTTGCCACGCGGTGGGACTTCCCCAACTGCGGTGGTGCCATAGACGGGAAGCACGTCCGCATCGTGCCGCCACCCCGTTCTGGATCCTACTACTACAATTACAAGGGGTTTCATAGCATTGTGCTGATGGCGGTGGTGTCAGCACGGTATGAATGCCTCTATGTTGATGTAGGGAAGAATGGCCGGATGTCCGATGGGGGATCCTTCATCCAGACGGAGTTTGCCCTCCGTCTCCAGAGTGACGACCTTGCATTGCCACCGGATGCAGGGAATATTGAAGGACTCCCCTTTGTTTTCTTGGCTGATGAAGCCTTCGGACTCGGACGGCATCTTATGAGGCCATTTCCACAGAGGACCCTGACCCCAGAGAAGAGTGTGTTCAATTACCGGCTGGCCAGGGCCCGAAGAGTCGTTGAAAATGCCTTCGGCATAATGGCCAGCCGGTTCCGCCTTTTTATGACTTCCATCCACTTGGCGGACTACAAAATAAACTATGTAGTGTTATGCTGCTGTGTGCTACACAATTTTCTTTGCCGCAAATCTAATTCATATATGGCCTCAGTTTTGCCAGAGGCTGTACTTTCCCCTGCAAATCCCCTTCCGGGCCTGGAATCTGCCCGTCTTGGCTTGCCCCCCCAAAATGCCCGTGTGGTTCGGGACAAATACATGGAGTATTTCACGGGTAGGGGGGCAATTCCTATGCCAGCCTATGTCTAAGTATCCCAATAAAAATCTTGTTTAAACCTTTAATTATTTGTTCTTTCCTGTCTCCTAGTTTGTCTTTGTGCATTTGTAGTGGCAAGTGTATTTTACTTTAGTAAATAACAACCAATTTCACTATGTTACCTTACAAAAGAACCAAATAAGCTTAGAGAGTATTATAAAAAGAAGCTACACGTTGTTTGTGGTCAAATTTTTTACTCTCTGCACATTTTTTTTTGTTTTACTTTGGGGTTGGCCTGGCCACAACCCGGCAAATGTTGGCTTATGAAAATACAAAAATACCACTTGCATTTCTAAAATGACAACATTGGATACCTCTGAGCAATCTGAGACATTCAGTTACACAAACTATGTCTCTATGTGCCCGTCCTAATATGGGGTCCTGCCACCCCTTGCCCAGCCAAAAATTCAATATGCACACATTTTTACTTTTTTGCAAATAGGAAGTTTACAATCCTGATCCCTATTGTCAACATGTGCTATCTGCCATCAGGGGTGATCAATGGACGTGTTTTGGGGGTGCATCCCCTTCTTCAGTTCACCGACTTTTGATACGAGGAAGGGGTTGCACCCACAAAAGACGTACATGGATATCCCCTGATGGCAGATAGCACATGTTCACACACTGTGTGCATATTCAATTTTTGGCTGCTTTGTTACTCAAAAAATTAGTAAAAATATAAAAACAAACATGTAAAAACAAATGTGTTTGGATGGCTTATTGAATTCTCCCCAAAACATCGAGAATGTCTTTAAATGTTTGTTCCATCACATGGATTCTTTGTTTAATTAGGTCCAGTTCCGTGCTACATTCCATCACTTGCTGGATGAGGCGGAGGGCACTGTCAGCAGAGAACGGTGTGCTATCCTTCACAACATTTCCATCCCCTAAAAACCATAAATTTTTTTTTATAAAACTCTGCAGGCCTACCTCGCTTACCTTAAGCTGTGGTGTCAGATACTGACCTGTTGTGGTGACCAGATCCACAACGTCATCCACCTCTCCTTCCTGCACTTCTCCTTCCTCCACCTCAACTTCCTGCACATCTTTCGGTTGTGGATCTTTGGGAGTTTGGGGTTGCTTGGAAGTTGTGGGGTGCATGTGCTCCCTGGAGTGTCCTCCTCCCAGTCTTCTCTCCCCTATGAGAATAAAACCAAAGGTCTATGTATCACACTGTAAAAATCTCATTTTTAAACTTAAAACAGGCTAAATTGTTTGGAAGTGGGGTACAAGTGTGTGTTTGTGCGGAATTTAAAGAAAAATGCATTATTTATGACCCCAAATATGTTTAGTATTCACATTTGGATGTAATTTTTTGGACATGGAGGCACCACAAATAAACTCTGATGCACCTGTGTGGGACACCCAAAAAAGGCGGGTCTGGTGGCCCACACTATAGTGCTCCAAAGTACAGATGTGGAAGCAGCTGCTGAGTGTCCTCTCCTTTACACTGATTAAAGTTTGCATTTCATTCTCCTTACAAACACATCATCTAGACTTAAAAATTATCCACAATACTTGATCAAAAATGGCAGATGTCTAATTACTTTTGGGGGTCTAAAATAAGCCAAAACCGCGGATAGTGGCCAAACGAAGTGTCGGTAACGTAACGAACGATTACTGTGCCCAACCTAGTTCAAAATATTACATTTTGGAAGGGAGTCCAATATGATAAAAAAAAAAAAAATGTCAGTTTCTAAAAAGATTAATAGCAGAAAGGTCGTCATTTTACTTACTTTTAGCGAGCATCCTCTTTATGCTCCTCAACTGGTCTGGCTCCCTCAGTTTGAGGTCTGACCACCTCTTTCTGAGCTGCTCATTTGAGCGTTTCACCCCGAACTTCGCCCTCAGACTCTTCACAACTTTAGTGAGGATTTTGGCCTTCCTTCTATTTGGTTTGCTATACGGCCCATGCTTGGCATCATAATCAGCCTTGACCAAGATGTCCACCATCTCCGCCATCTCCGCCAAAGACATATTCGATGCCTTGAATCTCCTCCTTGATCGTGACGTGTCCTCGGTCTCCGGGCTTGTCTCCTCGCTAGTTGCGGAATTATCAGACACCTGCTGTAACTCCGCCATATCTGTCTGCGCTCCGAAAGAGAAGGGGCGGGGAAAAGATGTTAGTTAGAACGTCATGGGCGGGCGACGTGTGCGGAGCGACGTGTTCGAATTTGGACGCATGCGTGGTGTGTATATAGCAAACACACATGTGACTATAGTACGTTCGGTGTGCGGAGAGAGGAGTTCAAGTGACGGACGTGCGAACGAAGGTATGTGATTTTGTGAGACTTGTAAAAATTGTTGGCCTATACTGTCTTGAGATTGGTGGAGGATATATATGGTGACTAGGATGTGAAGGAGGTTAGACTGTTTGCCTCACATTATTTAAATATAATTTATTTTACTTGCAGATACAATATGAATGTCTTTATTAGCGACAAAGAGTTCCTGGTGGAATTTATTGACCGGGTAAGGGAGCTGCCGGCTCTGTGGGAGACCAAAAACCCCATCCATAAAAAAAAAGGGGTGAGAAAAGCAGCGCTGGAGAAGCTGCTCCCATTTGTGCATACCAAGGTGCCCACAGCCACAGCAAAACAAGTGGACACTAAAATTGGGAGCTTGAGAGGTACCTACAGGACTGAACGCTCTAAGGTGCTGGCTTCTCAGAGGTCAGGAGCAGCAGCAGATGATGTTTATGTCCCGGTTTTGTGGTACTACAGCAGGATGTCCTTCCTGGATGACCACATTGAGCCAAGGCCATCACTCTCCACTCTTCCCCCCAGACTTCCCTGCAGCCAACCTGAGCCTTCTCTGGAGCAAGAGGAGGCAGCCATCCTGGATGATCCTGATTTGTCCATCTGGAGCCAGGTATAGTATTAACTGAAAATGTAGTGGGATAAAATTAATGTTTCCCAAATATGTCAGGATGAGAAACATACATTATTTTGTATTCCACAAGTGAAATCAAGATCTGTAGACATTCTTCTGCACTTAATTGTGTGGTAAATAGTCAAGCTGATGTAGTGGTAAATTTAAAGCAAGGATTTATGCATTTACATTCTAATTGCTTCCATCAGGATTACAAAGTTTGATGCAAAGATTAAACCAACATATTAAACTATGTTTCTTTTTCATACACAGGATGAAATCAGCCAGGAGGAGGGTCTGGAAACTGTCAGGCAGGAGGAGGAAGGGCCCAGTGGCAGCCAGGAGGTGGCAGGGCCCAGTACCAGCCAGGAGGTGGCAGGGCCCAGTGGCAGCCAGGAGGTGGCAGGGCCCAGTGGCAGCCAGGAGGTGGCAGGGCCCAGTGGCAGCCAGGAGGTGGCAGGGCCCAGTGGCAGACAGGAGGTGGCAGGGCAAAGGAGAAGCACCAGATCCCAGGTGCCTCCCATCAGGCTTCACAAAAGAGGCAGGAGGGACAGGACCACCAGTGAGGCAGCAATGGCCCTTATTAAAGAGGCCCATGCCACCCTCAAGGAGCCCACATCCCCTGAAGAGGCCATTGCCGGCCTAGTGGAGGCTAAGTTCAAGGTGATGAGCATGGAGCAACGCCTCCTATGCGAACCCCTGCTCATCACCTTGCTCAACAAGGGGGTGATGGAGCAAATTACCCCCAATACCGCCATATGTGAGGTGGCCCAACTGACCCAACCTCAACCTCCACCTCCACCTTCCTCTTCTGCCCCACCCCCTTCTGCTACACCTCCACCTTCTGCCCCACCCCCTTCTGCTACACCTCCACCTTCTGCCCCACCCCCTTCTGCTACACCTCCACCTTCTGCCCCACCCCCTTCTGCTACACCTCCACCTTCTGCCCCACCCCCTTCTGCTACACCTCCACCTTCTGCCCCACCCTCTTCTGCTACACCTCCACCTTCTGCCCCACCCCCTTCTGCTACACCTCCACCTCCTCCTCCTGACAGGAGTACCCCTCCAGTGGGCCAGCCTCCAGCTAAACGAAGAAGGAAGGCTGCAGGAAAGGCTGCAGGAAAGGCTTCAGGAAAGGCTTCAGGAAAGGCTGCAGGGAAGGTTGCCAGGAAGAAGAGGAAGTGATGGCCTTGCTTCATTGTGGTCGCACTGGTCGGACAGAAGGCAGCCTGTTGTAATACCACACACTTGGGACATATATCTCACCTGCTGCTGTTCCTGACCTCTGGGAGGCCAGCATCAGATTGTGTTCTGAAATGTGGGCCTTCTCAAGCTCCCAATTTTAGTGTCCACACAGGGTTGCTGTGTGCTCTGGGGTCCCTGGGATGCACAAATGGCAGCAGCTTCTCCAGCGCTGCCTTCTCTTTATTTAATTTATAAACATGAATAAATGTGTTTTTTGTTTAAGTTCATACTTGACTATGTGTATTTTTAAATAAAAAAAAACAAGCTTTGGAGTAAGCAGATACATTTGACTGACAATAAAAGGCACAGATATCACCCCCCCAAAAGAATAACTAAATCTGATTAGCTCAAAAACATGGTGTGAAATTTTAAAATTATAGATTAGAAAATTAAATGGGTGATCACTATCAAAACATTGAGAAATTATAATTAACATAATTTTGAAAAATCTAACCATTTAAATTATTCCTAAAAACTTGCACGATATAATACACATAAATCTTATAAAGAGCAGCATGAAAAAGGTTAAAAATAAGGCAGAACTCTGTGTGAATATCAGCAGCAAAAGAAGGTCTCTCGTTTTGATTAATGTAACATTCTAACGAAGAATTCAATGCAGAACATTTAAACGATGAAATATTTATGAGCGTGACGAATGTGCTCTCTCCATTATGAAGGCTTGTTTTACCAGAAGATGCGCTCCCGTCTCATAGTTGCTTGTGAGCATGCGCGCTTTTGGAAGAGTCGTAAAAGCATACACACGAACCATTTTCTCGTCACAAAACAGGCCGACGAGAAACACGACGAGGAAATCTGGAATCCTGACGAGAAAATAGAGAGCAGGTTCTCTATTTTCTCGTTGAGATTCTCGTCAAGTTTCTCGTCGTAAAACCATACACACGAACGTTTTTCTAGACAAAAAAACTCTCGCGGCACTTTTCTTGACTGTTTACGACGAGAAAATCGGTCGTGTGTACGAGGCCTTTGTGCAGGGACAGTTCTAAGCACAGGAAACAATCGCTACTTTACAGGCATACTATACACACCCCCTAGGTACGAAATTTAAAGGAATATTTCACTTTTATTGTTTCACTTTAAGCATTATTAAAATCACTGCTCCCGAAAAAACTGCAGTTTTTAAAACTTTTTTTTGCATTGATACATGTCCCCTGGGGCAGGACCCGGGTCCCCAAACACTTTTTATGACAATAACTTGCATATAAGCCTTTAAAATTAGCACTTGGGATTTTTCATGTTCGAGTCCCATAGACTTTAACGGTGTTCGGATGTTCGAACAAATTTATTGCCTGTTCTATATTTCTATAGTTCAGTATTATATATTCTACACTGACTGCACTATATTATATATTCTACACTACCTGCACTGTATTATATGTTCTACTACACTGCCTGCACTGTATTATATATTCTAATCTACACTGACTAAACGCTGAATCCACTAACTAACCTGCCTAATCGCTCTCCACTGTAGCACACACTACATACGGCTGCCATTGATAGCAGCCTTATATAGTGTGTGGGGCATGGATTTAGCCCCTGAACCGTGCCTTTGGCCAATCATAGCTCTCAGAGCACATCACACTGTGATTGGCCAAAACATACAAGTCAGGTGGATGCTTTGGCCAATCAGCAGCCTTCAGTGCACTGCGATCTCGCAGTGCATTATGGGGCGCATCGCAGTGGACGAACGTCCCGCGAGCGCCCCATATGTTTGTTTGTTCTACGAACAAACGAACACCAAATGTTCGAGTCAAACTTATGTTCAACTCGAACATCAAGCACATCTCTAATCTTCTGTGTCATCTCTAGGGATCCTAGTTGACCCCCATACCTGTCATGAATTTCTTTGAGTGCAACAGAAAAAGACAACAATTAGGTAACCCTAAGCTGGCTGTGCTATTCATCAGAGCTAACTATATCTCATGACTGGATGTATAGAAATACAAATCCTTTAGCACATAGAACAGCTCCTATTTATGTTTTAATCTATGAACTTAGCTATTTGTCTGAAGTCCAACTTTAAGGCTGGGTTCACACTATTGCGAATTGGATGCGGGTTTCACCACATCCAATTCCCATGTTTGGAGACTGTGAGCCGGTTTACACAGCTCTGGGATGGCTGCGAAGCGAATTGCACAGGAGTCCTGTGCATCTTCTGGTCCATTTCAGGTCCGAATTCAGCCAAGAATTCTAACTGAAATAGGACCTGAAACAGTGAACAGGGATGCACCGGACCCCTGCTGTAAACCACTCTGTACGGCAGTATGAACCCAGCCTTAATGTATTTTGGATACTGTTAGTATAAAGACCTTCTAAAAAAGTCATGCATGCCAGAAACCCAGGCTGGAGTGTGAATCCCAGAAACAGTACAACCTGTTAAAAATGACTTAAAAAACTGTTACCGGTAAGTATTTGAAGGAAGAAAGACTTGAACACTTAGACATTTTGTTGTCTCAAAGTGGGAACTAAAATTACCCTAACACAACCTATTGATAACATTTTCACATACTATTACTATAAAGTGCTCATTACATGTTTTGTGATTAATGTGATGGCTAGTAATAAAACTAGCGACATTTTGCATAATAGCAGTAATTTGGCAGCCCCAATTGGCACCAAGCTCAATTAGCAGGTTGTAATGAAGGTTAGGAAATGCAATTTTATGAAAGATGTCTTGAATCAAAACAGTCCTTTTTTTTCCATTAAATGAAACAGGAAACAGAAAGAAATTAAATATTTATTAATTGACAATATTGGTGGTATTCCCATCTGTGTTCAGTGGCGCAAATACATTTATTCCAGAAACTGCCTTTAAAAGAATAAAAAAAAAACACGCACACACACACTTATATACAGTATCTCACAAAAGTGAGTACACTCCTCACATTTTGAAAATATTTAATTATATCTTTTCACGTGACAACACTGAAGAAATTACACTTTGCTACAATGTAAAATAGTGAGTGTACAGCTTGTATAACAGTGTAAATTTGCTGTCCCCTCAAAATAACTTAACAAACACAGCTATTAATGTCTAAACTGCTGGCAACAAAAGTGAGTACACCCCTAAGTGAAAATTTCCAAATTGGGCCCAATTAGCCATTTTCCCTCCCCGGTGTCATGTGACTCGTTATTGTTACAAGATCTCAGGTGTGAATGGGGAGCAGGTGTATTAAATTTGGTATTATCACTCTCACTCTCTCATACTGATCACTGGAAGTTCAACATGGCACCTCATGGCAAAGAACTCTCTGAGAAACTGAAAAAAAGAATTGTCGCTCTACATAAAGATGGCCTAGGCTATAAGAAGATTGCCAAGACCCTGAAACTGAGCTGCAGCATGGTGGCCAAGACCATACAGCAGTTTAACAGGACAGGTTCCACTCAGAACAAGCCGCGCCATGGTCGCTCAAAGAAGTTGAGTGCATGTGCTCAGCGTCATGTACGGAGATGTAAGGAAAGGGAAAATTTGAATGCTGAGTCAGCATGAGTGAGTGGCTGGGCTGAGTATGGTTTATTTTTGAATATTGGTGAAAATATTATTTGATGTGAAGAAAACTGACTTTTTAATTAAATATTTTGTTTAAACCAATAAACCAGGCCGTGGCCAATTTGAATTCATTAAATGAGTGTTGGTTGTTTTTATTCTGTGCATGTTGGCTTGGATATTTGCCTGGCACCTGCGATCCCATGTCAGAGTCCTACGTATTCGGCTGTGTCTTGGAACCAACTACCAAATCACTTTTTCCAGTACTCAACTCCACATGCAGGGATGGGCAGTTACAGTTGTTGCTGGATTCTTTGCTGCTAGATAAGCATTCCACACAGTGGACAGTGCTACATCAGTGTGCGGAAGTAGTTTGATAATCCTCTGTTTCCTAAGAGGGCCAACTTAGAGAAAGACCACATCTCCAGAAAGCCCTTGTGCCTTGTCAGCTGCCCCTGTGCACCGGAGGTGGCTGAGAAGGAGAGAGCACAAACATAATTTACTGTATGCAGATCACATGCAGGCTTTAATAATCATCAGGCATTGGTATAGTCAGGTAAGATTCTCCCTGTATTGTGAATTACTATGCTGAATTCAATCAGACATGAAGTGCATGCTGCAATAGACGGTGGATAGCTTTTTTAACCAGGTTATTAATGTGACAGCTCTGTAGGTTTACTACTAATATTCAGTGCATGATGAATGGCACCGCAGTGCACCAATGCATATGACATGAGTTACTGTAATGCCCTGGTGTGAATGGGCTCTCACTGATCACCAATGTCTAGGAATGAAATAGGGTTAATCTGCTGACTAACTACCAATGCCTGGGAAAGGGGGGTTCTTCCTGTCACCAATGCAGATACTAGAAGGGGGGATTTATCCCCACTGACTTTAACCCTGGGGACCAACAGGCAGGACTATAGCATTCTCCTGACCTTTGATCTTTGTATCTTGTGCTTTGTGTTCTACTCCTAATCTATACATTCTATAAGCTATGTTTTACATTACTGACTGTTGCATTGTATATGCTGTAATATATGTTACATAGCTAACAACATTACACGTTTCTGACCATAGTGTTTATTCTTTCAACAATTGCTGGTTGCTTTGTAGTCCCTAAATATATTATTTACATTTCGCTTAAGGTAGGATCAAAGTGTTAACCATCGGTCTATATATAGTGTGCAGAGAAAAGCATGTGTTTCAGTAGAGTTTAAATTTTACATAACGATCTTTTGTGCTGAGGTTTACAGTATGTGTGTCTGTAAAAATTTTATTTGTGCCACTGCAATTAAGGAGTATTTTGTGAGTATAAGGACTGCAGCATACGTGTGCAGAGTATATGCTAGTAGGTGCAGACTCTAGTATGCCGCACCCAATAATAACCATAATTTAACTATATCCACTTTTAGCCATGGCCCTCTGTGAATGCCACTGGTCCTCATTTCCCTAACAAGTCCGTCTTTCTAAAGTTTGGATTCATGACTAATTGACAGACCCTTGTTTTAGCTGATGCAAACACTAAATAGCAATTAGCTATACCTTTAATTCTTTCTTTTTATTATAATTAAATGTAATTCAGTGTTAAGCTTTTGTGCATTTCCATTATTTTATTCACCGTTTGCATCTTTCGAAAAGCACCAGTCACAGTCCAAAAATTATAATATTTACCCCATTCCAACAGTGATATTTTATTCCTCTGTTTTCTTCAAAGCTGAAGCTTAATCTGTAATTATTTTGCCTTCTTGGTCACAAACATGATTATGCATTTTTTTTTTTTTTTTTAATAAAGCGTTTTTATTTTCATTACATACTTTATTTTAGACCCAATAAATTCCTCACTGGATCTTTGCTTCTCTGTGCAATGCAGGCAGATCATAAATTATGGGAATGGCCAGCAGGTGCTATTCATAGCACCCTGTTTCAGTACTATTGTCAAGAGCCCTCAGCACTAATGCAAACAGTAGGATTACTCTATCGAGGGGTTTTGCTAATTTTAAACTGTCTTGATGGGTAAATGTCCATCTGATGTAGTTGGAGTTCCTAGGCAGACTGCATTTGCATGCAACCCACCCTAAGAAATGATACCATGTGATGTTGAGCCTCCATGATTATAATAACTGAAATCCAATGAATGAAAGGGGTAGGCCAAAGGACAATCATGCTGGAGAGGAAGGGTTGGATAATGCTGGATGTACTCCAGCCAGGAATTTAGGCTGGCTCTGACTTGCTGCAGCTTCTATTGCACATCTCGAGAAGCTCATATGGTGCACTGAATTCAGACTGAGCATTTTTAGTACAGGAGAGCAGCCTGTACAACTGTGTAAGGTTAAGGTTGGAGTGCTGCTTTAAGCTTCAAAAGAGCCCCAAAAAGTTATTGCACTGAACCCAGAGTTGATATGATAATGTGTCATTCCATCATATAACAGCAACAGTGACATGATTTGGAAAGGGGGTTAACACATTTTGGTAAATATATCCTAGTGCCTGAATTATATGGATTCTAAAGTAATACAAGTAAACAACGATTTTGATGGAAGTGCTGGAATAATTTATAAAAACTCACTAATATAATTAAGAATTAAAGCCATTGCCATTGGCACTTGCATGCCACTTGCATGCTGCCCATTACCCCACCACAAATTTTCATCCATTATTTCACCCATATATTTTTCACACGCTATACATTGTCTTTTGACCTTATTCATTTACTGCAAGCACAGTACTGGCTGCTCCTCAGGTGTGACTTTGGATATCCTAGTTCCTCTCTAGACCGTGTAACCCAGAGCAAGGTGCTAAATTGAACCTCAGCTTTGTTATAGTACTAGTATGTGTCTAATTTACAATGGTAAACTGGGAATGTTTAAAGAAGTGGCTACAGTACAAGGTTTATTCAAACAATCTTTATTAAAAAAAACATACAAATAAGTTAGCAAAAATAAAAAAGGCAAACCCACACATTTATAATAAAAAAAATTCTGTTACACTAAAATTGGTCAAACAATACTGCAATCAGTAAAAACCCATTGGCCCCAGTGAACAATAATAATAATAATAATTAAAAAAAAACGTTATTTAAACCACATCATTTTATATAAATCACACCCCTTTGATAAAAATATAATACAAAAAAATCTGATACCAAAAGATGGAATTTATATGAAGTTTTTTTAACGTTGTCCAAACCATAATTAATATTAGTAATAACTTTTTGGTGTTTTATTATACTCCTTAAGGATATTATTAATAAATATAAGCTGGGTTAAGTTTTAAATAAAGTTAAATCGAGTTCTCTTTTTTTAAATTAATTAGGTGTAAGCATATTTAATTTAATAATTTAATTAAATAATTATGTATTATCATGGCAACATGTAAGGCCAGTTTCTTAAATATGGCACATAAAGGAATATTAATAATTATTTAAATAATTCATAAAACAATAACTGATCATAATCAATTAGGAATTTCTGTTCTTGCAGGAAAAGATGTCCAACACATATCTTAAGGATTTATTTAAAGGCGGTTTACAGTAGAAACAGCATTCTGTATGAGGGTACACATATTTACAGCAGACAAGTGCTACGAGTTTACAGATTTTTATGCTAGAAACCCACTAGCGTGCATTTCTAGGTGTCATTTGCAGACACAGCTCACATGAGCCTTAATTCATGAAGATAGCACACCAAGACAAGGATCCCTATTTTAAAAACAGTGACAGTTGTTTTTCAACTGAGGTTTGAAAAATTAGTCACATGACTGAAAATAAAGAGCCGCACACTTGTGTTAAAGCTTAGTAAATTAAGCCTAATGTGTTTCATTTGTTCCTCTCCTTGGATTTGGTTCTCCCTACCAGAACAAATGCTGGTATGAAAATATTTCATATCCAAATCATCAATATAGTCAACTTAGTGCATTTATAAAAAGTAAGTCTTCCAAGCTGTGCATTCAATTGTATCTATTTTATCTTATAGCAGGCAACATGCTATGAAGAAGTGAAACAGAGCACAGTGGAACTATTATTTTGTTCACATTAAAGAGACTTTATCACTTTGCCCATTCAACAAAAAGTGATGAGTTGTTTTATCAAGAACCCCTTTCCTACTTATATTAAACTTCACCAAGCCTCCCCTCAGCTGTCAGAACCAGGAGTTCTTGGTGAGGTCACATTCACCCACATGCTTGGAAGCACTGGTTATTTACTAGGGGCTCAGATGGAGCACGGAGGTGGCAAGGGGAGTGTGGCAAATGTGAAAATAAGCAGGTGTTGGGTTCATCTCACAAGACAAACTGTCAAGTGACGTATACTCTTTAAACATTGTAGTAATAGCCACACTGCAATGATAATGTCAATCACTTATTAATTATGTGGTAAAACTCTAAAACTGTGGTATTCATGTACTGTAGATCATTTGGCCTAGATCCCTTTTGCCTGCTGCCTTAACATTTTTTCAGGGATCACATAAGGATTTATTACTTTAGGACATTGTTTTGTGCATAACAATGTCTTAAAAAGTTTTAGCACTAGAATATGTGTGAAAATATGTTGAGTACCTTTTGCATGCAAACAGTGTGGGATAAACTCCCAGAAAGTACTATTTCAGTGACAGTAATTTCACGATTCCAAAAAAAAGAGTGTTATTTGGTATATGTCCAAGTAATAAATGTCAACCAACAGAGCATTTATATTTCAATTGCTGCTAGGAGCCAGGCCCATTGGAGCATTTGTAATGCCCCTCAAGCTATGTCCAGCATAGCTAACCCAGGCACAACACTGTTCTCCTACATAAAAGAATCCCAGGCAGGAGCCCTAACTAAATCATTTTTACCAATACAAATGAGTGATTATACAATAACTGGTACATTAGGATGTGTCTTAAGACAAGCATTATGGGAAGTGTAGGAAAGTTCACTTCCCTGAGATGAAAAATCTGCTTTGGTTGGAACACATTACAAACCAACTTCCTCTGAGCAGGCATTAATGACAGACATAAGTGGTGTAAAAGTTTTGCCCCTCTGCACCAAAAGAAGTTTGAAAAAGAAGACTTTGCTGCAAAGAAAATATTCCTTAACAGGCCTTAAAGGTCTCCTGGTCCTGCATGCTGTATTTTTAAACACTTGAGGCCTGGAATGATCAGCTCAAACTTGGTAAATATTCTCAGGTGGTGGTATTCTCACACTGCTCCTGAAATAGACCAATTCTTACATGCAAAAGAGTACTTTTAATAGCCCTCAACCTAAGTGAGTGGTCAGTGGATGTTTAACTTAATATTGCCCTTTTGAAGACGTCTATGATATTCTGTGCAATTTTTAAAAATACTTTCATATTACTGTATTTTCTGTCACATATGCTTAGAGCATTAAGCTTAAAAGAAAACGTATTTAGAAAATAAAAGCAAAATGTTCCAAGTATTAGTCAGTGGTATGAGTATCGCTCTTCAGTCTCTTGCTACGTGAATAGTAGAGCCAAGTTTCATTATTAAATATCTTTATCCTAAAGATTTGGTTGGACAAAACTTATTGAGAGGATCTAGGTTTAAATATGTTATCCATTTCTCTCCAAATAACCTCCTATGTCACTTAATACCCTGTACCACCAAATGTCGATGGCGTCACTGAGAGGAGATTTCATTTCTAAGTCATTTTATCAGACAACAGTGCTACGAGAATCAGTCCATAATATGTTACTTCCAGTGTGCTATTAGCTTACAGGAAGGTCCACAAACAACATCTTGCATAATTTAGTTTCCAATATGCTGCTCAGAATAGTTTATAGACACCTCTCCAGATGTGATGCTGTCAACGATCGAAGACAATGAACTTATGTCACGTTGCTCTGAGGAATCATCACTTAGAAGATTTTCTGCAAGAGGAAACAGAAGGAATTAGGATGCCAGATAGATAGCAAATATGTATTCTATAGAGGCATATCACTAAAGTACTGCATCTTTGTCAGATTATTATTTTACCTCCACATATGCATGATATAAATCTTGTGTTCATTTATAAATAATTACTTTATCACTCATTTGTAATGTTTTTTACTCATTTTCCTTTCAGCATTTAGTAGACATAGGTTAACTCAAATCAGGCTTTAATGGGCAACATCTGTCTTTCCATTTCAACCAATGTTTAAAGCCGGGTTCACTCTGGTACGACAAACACTCCAACATTGGGAGCTCATGTCGCATGACATGTGAAAATCAATGTTTACCTGAGAGCCGTCTTAACTGGTCTGACACAAGTCGGTCCGACTTTGAAAATGCTCCCTGTACTACTTTGGTCCGACTTTGATCCTACTTCAGCCCATTGAATATCACTGAAGTTGGATCAAAGTCTTAACTGATCAGACTTTGGCATGCGACTTGTGCTCTGATGATCTTGAAGGGGAACTCCACGCCAAATTAAATAAAAATGGCATGGGTTCCCCCTCCAGACCCTTAATAATTTTCCTTCATTCTATTTCACCTAAATTATATATATATTTATTTTTTCAGTGGAAATTCTTCTTTTCATTTGTAGCCTTTTATTCCAAACTAAAGGAATAAGAAATTAAAAATGAAGTGAATGTATTGCATTATGGAAAAACTCTGATTATGAATTGTAATCTGTAGCTGTCAATTTTCATGCATTTAATAGGGCACTTTTACACTCTGTGGGTGTTATTTACTAAAGGCAAATCCACTGTGCACTGCAAGTGCACTTGGAAGTGCAGTCGCTGTAGATCTGAGGGGGACATGCAAGAAAGATAAAAAGCAGCATTTTTGCTTGCACATGATTGGATGATTAAATCATCAGAGATTCCCCTCATTTTAGATCTTCCCCCTGGATCTACAGTGACTGCACTTTCAAGTGCACTTCCAAATGCACTTCCAAGTGCACTTGCAGTGCACTTGTAGTGCACAATATATTTGCATGTAGTAAATTACCCCTGTATGTTCTCCTTTTTGAACACAGCTAAACTTTACTGGTCTATTGTTCTTTGCCTGGCACTCTGCATCAGTGTATATTACTGCAAATATGACCTTCACAAACCATTTATTGGGGGCATGTGATTTTTTTAAACAGAGCATATCATTTGTATTGCAGAATCTGAGGCCTGAAGGGATTTCTGTTCTTTTTTAATCCATTAACATAAAGTACGGAATTTTGACCTTTGCTAGAATAACAATTAATTTACACTTCATGCAAATCTGTTCAGATCTGTTGTGCACGAATACAAAGCCCACGGTCCCTCTCAATAATTACACATGTAGTTCTTTCTCAATACTTTATGTTAGCTTTAACTTATCTTTCCTGATAAAATAGAGAATATTTATTTTGAGGTTAAAAAGTGGTTGTTCAATTTAAACATTTTAGGTAATGTTGTAGGTGCTCCCGTATGTAAGGCTTTTATTGCTTTTTAAACCAAATAGTAGAAAATTATAAAACAGTGGAAAGTACTTATGTATTTAAATGCATTTCAGAATTCTTCTTGATACTCAAAGTTTTAAAGACATCTTTCCTGAGATGTATGTGTAGCGGGCATGCACTTTCTTTCCTGTATTTAGAACTGGCAGAGACACCAGTAATGTGCAGTTCACTGCAGCTCAGCGGGTGGCGCTGTCGCCTTGGGCTGGGGTTGAACCATTGCTGTGTGCTGTACCCTTTTTGTCCTCCCTCGGCAGTGGTATGGTGGGGTGGGGAACTCGCCGTGCCTGCTGGGAGAGGGTATAATGGGGCGGCCATCTTTGTCACGAGGAGAGTCCCAGGCACCTTCAGCCTGAGGGCGGTGGTTCGTGTCGGTCCTCTAGGCGGCCTAGGCCTGGAGGACGTTTGGAGTTCGTGTTCCATCCCAGGCACCTTTGGCCTGGGGTGAGGTACTCGGATGGAAGTCTGGAGCTCAGTGCCCACCACTGAGTTCCACGAGGGAAGGAGATCCTAGGGGACCCCGGGAGTGGGTACCCGAATCCAGAGGCGTAATGGACCGGGAGGGGGTACTTGCTTGAAGACCTGGTGCAGCATATCACAAGTGACGGGTGAGCCTCCACTGGAGACCGCCTGGAAGGATATTTCCCTCGATTGGAGACTGCAACCCACTTTCAGGAAGGAAAGTGGAGAGTTCATTGTGTCTGGGCCTACTCGTATCCACACCCCTCTGTCTGTTCTACTCGTTGAGGGAGTCCAACTGTTTGTGCATTACTCTGTTATCGGAAGAATAAAGGAGTGTTGGACTTTACTGGTGTGGGGCTCATTTTCTGGCAGACATTGTTCAAGAAAACCACCAGGAGGAGGCTCCAGATACAGAACACCGACCCGAAGGTAAAAGAGGATTGTCTCTCACTGCACATACATCTGCAGGAGAACTTGGCGTGGTGACCTCACACTCTCTCCTCAGAGGTACCCCTAGACAAGAGCAAGAACAGTTGAGAGGAGAGAGAGGGGGCCACTACAAGTGGGGGCTCATCCGGGATGGTGTTCGTGCTACGGAGTTTGAACGTGTCTGCCCGGAGGAGTTCCGAGTAGGTCGGCCATATTATTGGCCTAAGTGCATCCCTGCTCGAAGTCGCGGACATGACCCAGTGAAGGGAAAGGCCCGCGCAGAAGAGCGAGAAGAGGGGGGAGCTCCGCCGTGTGAGGGACTACACGTGGGGGCTTCTATTTGCACTGTGCCATCAGGCACACCCTCCCTGCTTAGTTTGTGGGCGTGACTCAGGAAAGAAGGAGAAGAAAAGCCAGCGAACTAGAGTGCAGAGGGGAGGAGTCCAATACGTGTGAAGAACTACACGTGGGACATTGGCGCAAAAACTTGCAGTGCGCAATGGACCAGCAGCAAGTCACCATGTTCGGACATACAGCGTGGGTTCCACTTCACCCTTCCACCACGTCTTCGACTGCTGCTGCTCCGGTGACTGATACAGGGATTCGGCTAAAGCCAAGGGGAAGATTCGCCCTGTATTCATGCATGGACGTTGAGGCCCTGGGTGTGATTTGTCCCAGCTGCTCGGGACTGGTGTGTCATCTGAAGCCATTCAGGCGATGTGAGGCCTGTGGGGAGTTCTTATTCGAGGTGGATTCCGTCATTGAGAAGCCCAGGACCATCTACCCCGGCCGTGTTGCAGGCAACACCACTCAGAGAGGAGGAATCACTGCTTTGACAGCCATCCCTGTGCGCACTGCAGCGACCACGGAGGAGGTCGTGAGTACTCAACGGGAGAAATCCGAGGATGCTGACTCGGTCACCACTGTCTCACAGCGTCCATCACCGAAGAGAAAGACCGGCATGGTAGCCCCGACCAGCGGTTGTGGTGGACTATTCCGCCCGCCTACGCCCGGCTCGGATGGTACCGTTGAGAAAAGTTCCAGACATCCCTTCCCAAGTAAAGGCCAAGGTAAGCCGGGCGGAGAGACTTGGTGTGTGGGCGGAGGTGGAAATTCAGTCTCCACTACAGGCTACCTGCCCGCGGAGGAGTGTGACACCTCCGACCTGGAGTCACTCTCCGATCTGGGAGACGATGTCACCATAGACAAACTCTTTGTGCAGAAGGGGTGGGATAAGGTACCTCTTGCTTCGTCTGGCAGAACCAGGGACACACCCATGTCTACAGGGGATAGTACACCCCGGGTGGAGGCACCAGCGCCTGAGGAGGGGTCCTGTTCCCAGATTACCCTTACATCCCCGGTACCACCTACACCCAGTACCGGGGAAAAGAGACTGTTGTTGCAGGCACCATTGCCCAGACCAGATGTGATCAAGGTCCCTCGCCACCCGGACTCAATAGTTTTGCCTGGAGAAGGGGACAGAGCCACTATGCCTCCACTGGCGAGACTACAACGCCTATTTGGCCAGAAGGTTGCTGCTGAGTATGGGTGGGAGTACCCATACTTGTCCAAGGAGTTATTGTATGAGGTGGAAGTTTGCCGGGACCGCTGGTACAATGACTTTGTGTGGACCCACCTTCAGGTTCCACACGCCCGCAGGTACCTTGCGTGTTCCCCCAAGGCCTCTCATCGCTTTAAAGACTGTAAAGCAGAATGGATGTTGGGACGACATATCCACGCGGACAAGGTGCTGATCCGACGCAAGGAAGTGGAAGATGTCGAGTACCATCTGGAGACCATGGATCAGCACTTGAAGCCACTTGTCCTGCCACACCCTCGGTTCTATCTATAGGAGAAGAGAGACTCTGTTTTTGTTCTTTGCATTGCTGAACTTCCCGGGGTTGTTGTTCTTGTTGCCCAGAGGAGTTGAAGGACTATTCCTGTTTTGTTCTTCAATTGTCTAGCAAGTAATCATGGACTCTGGGATAGATAGGGCCCAAAGGAGAAGAAGGAAAGTTCCACAAGAGCAGTTACTGCGATGCTGTCACCAGGTGGCAATGTTGCGCATCGATATCACTGTTCACACACACACTCAGAGAAGGAAAGGATTTCTCTGCAGAGAAGTTTTTTCATTCTCACACGAATACATGTGTCAGGGTTTATGTGTGTTAATTTTTCTTTTTCCCTTTGCAGGAGAGTATCCCATCAAGACCACTGAGAATGGGGTGGGTCTTAGTCAGGATGGGTGGGAAAAAGTGTAATGTGAAAATGTGTTTTTCAGTGTTATGGTTAAGTGTTGTTGTTTCCCTTCCTTTCCCTTTCATGTAAAGCTCAGACACAATTGCTACGGTTAGTAAATTTCCAAAAGTTTTTATTTTTGTACAATTTATAGTTGGTTTCTGGACTGGGCTATGTCAGCCGTTGAGGGCATAGTTTATTCCAGACACTGGGGACCAGTGTTAAACCACCAGGGGGAGAGTGTAGCGGGCATGCACTTTCTTTCCTGTATTTAGAACTGGCAGAGACACCAGTAATGTTCAGTTCCCTGCAGCTCAGCGGGTGGCGCTGTCGCCTTGGGCTGGGGTTGAACCATTGCTGTGTGCTGTACCCTTTTTGTCCTCCCTCGGCAGTGGTATGGTGGGGCGGGGAACCCGCCGTGCCTGCTGGGAGAGGGTATAAGGGGGGCGGCCATATTTGTCACGAGGAGAGTCCCAGGCACCTTCAGCCTGAAGGCGGTGGTTCGTGTCGGTCCTCTAGGCGGCCTAGGCCTGGAGGACGTTTGGAGGTCGTGTTCAATCCCAGGCACCTTTGGCCTGGGGTGAGGTACTCGGATAAGGTTTGGAGCTCAGTGCCCACCACTGAGTTCCGCGAGGGAAGGGAGATCCTAGGGGACCCCGGGAGTGGGTACCCGAATCCAGAGGCGTAATGGACCGGGAGGGGGTACTTGCTTGAAGACCTGGTGCAGCATATCACCAGTGATGGGTGAGCCTCCACCGGAGACCGCCTGGAAGGATATTTCCCCTCGATTGGAGACCGCAACCCACTTTCAGGAAGGAAAGTGGAGAGTTCATTGTGTCTGGGCCTACTCGTATCCACACCCCTCTGTCTGTTCTACTCGTTGAGGGAGTCCAACTGTTTGTGCATTACTTTGTTATCGGAAGAATAAAGGAGTGTTGGACTTTACTGGTGTGGGGCTCATTTTCTGGCAGACATTGTTCAAGAAAACCACCAGGAGGAGGCTCCAGATGCAGAACACCGACCCGAAGGTAAAAGAGGATTGTCTCTCACTGCACATACATCTGCAGGAGAACTTGGCGTGGTGACCTCGCACTCTCTCCTCAGAGGTACCCCTGGACAAGAGCAAGAACAGTTGAGAGGAGAGAGAGGGGGTCGCTACATATGTATAATCATTTAGGCTAAAAGACACATAGGAGCTGATTTACTAAAACTGGAGAGTGCAAAATCTGGTGCAGCTGTGCATGGTAACCAATCAGATTCTAACTTCAGCTTGTTCAATTAAGCTTTGATAAAAAAGAAACTGGAAGCTGATTGGTTTCTATGCAGAGCTGCACCAGATTTTGCACTCACCAGTAAATCAACTCCATACTTTCCACTTGTACAAGAAAAGTATAATATCCACTCAATTTGGAGAATCTCTTACTTTGCTATTTAGGGCAAAGTGACATGCCCTCATTTGCTGATACTTTTGCTACATTCCCTAGCTGCTCAGTTGCTTGGTTGGAGCCCTTTGTAAATACTTTGTCAATCACAGTATGAAGGAACATCTGATTTCCTCCCAGATGTATGCACTTCATCAAGCCTGGGTATTGCAACTTCCTCACTTTTTGATTCCTGTATTGCCAATTAAATTTCCTAGACAGCTCTGAGTTTAATTCACTGCTTTGGGAAACTTTCTAGTAGTAGTTGGGCATATAAGGAGCAATCTGATTAATTTCCCATACTAGTCAACAAATGTCAGTTTAATGAAGTCAGAACAATGAAATGTTACTTCTGATTGGTTGCTGTATATTACATTAGCATGTTAAATAAGCTCAACTATTGCCTTTCTAATAATTAGAATTTACATTTCTTTTTATTGAAGCCCTGCAAAGGTCATAATCGGTAAACAGACAAGACAAAGAAACAGGTGATTGTGTTCATTAGGTGGGAACATCATTAGCAAACCATATTCATTTTTCCTTAGTGATCATATTACATATGTGTGCCCATATCCCCATTTCACAGTGTCACACAGGGATAACTGACAGCTTTGAATCTTAAAGCAGAAGTAAACCCATCAATTTAAGAGTTTCAAAAAGCAGTTACATTCCCGGCATGCCGGGAATGCCAACTGTCACATTGGTTGTGCTCTCAACCAAACTGTCAAACCATCCAATGGCTGGTGTCATAACTGATCACATGTGCAGCATCATGGCAGTTGAAGATTAAACAGAGGCCAAGATGGCAGCTTCCTTGCCTGAAAATGATAGGAGGGTTTACTTCCACTTTAAAGAGTAGGTAATTAGATCAACTTGAACTGAAGACTTAAAACCTAGATATGTTGAGTTCTTAAAATCAATTCTTTGTACAATACCAATTTATATACTGATAAACTAAAATGGAAAGTTAATGAACCTAAATGAAATGAGTAGATAAAAAAAGGAAGTGTTAAAGTCCCTGTACATATTTTTTTCTTTTTTTTTTTTTTGCTGTCTGCGTAATGTTTTCCTCAGCAAAAGAAAGTGAGAAGAAATCTCTGGAAAAAGAGTTGAATTCTCCTACTAGAACATTTTTACTGGAAGACCATTGGTAGATTTTTCATCACCTATTGTTCTGATGACAATGGTAAAATTTTGATTTCCCATCACTTTTGGTCTCAATGAGGGTAAATTGGATATATATATACTTTATAATTATATACTATATATACAGTATCTCACAAAAGTGAGTACACCGCTCACATTTTTGAAAATATTTTATTATATCTTTTGTGACAACACTGTAGAAATGACATTTTGCTACAATGTAAAGTAGTGAGTGTACAGCTTGTATAACAGTGTAAATTTGCTGTCCCCTCAAAATAAATCAACACACAGCCATTAATGTCTAAACCGCTGGCAACAAAAGTGGGTACACCCCTAAGTGAAAATGTTCAAATTGGGCTAAATTAGCTATTTTCCCTCCTCGGTGTGATGCGTTTGTGTTACAAGGTCTCAGGTGTGAATGGGGAGCAGGTGTGTTAAATTTGGTGTTATTGCCCTCACTCTATCATATTGGTCACTGGAATTTCAACATGGCACCCCATGGCAAAGAATTCTCTGAGGATCTGAAAAAAAGAATTGTCGCTCTGCATGAAGATGGCCTAGGCTATAAGAAGATTGCCAAAACCCTGAAATTGAGCTGCAGCATGGTGGCCAAGACCATACAGCGGTTTAACAGGAGAGGTTCCACTCAGAACAGGCCTCGCCATGGTCGACCAAAGAAGTTGAGTGCACGTGCATGATATCCAGAGGTTGCCTTTGGGAAATAGGTGTATGAGTGCTGCCAGCACAGCTACAGAGGTTGAAGTGGGGGGGGGGGGGGGGGTCAGCC
Organism: Rana muscosa; assembly: GCA_029206835.1. Taxonomy (NCBI): domain Eukaryota; kingdom Metazoa; phylum Chordata; class Amphibia; order Anura; family Ranidae; genus Rana; species Rana muscosa. The sequence continues at coordinate 481,766,705 of CM055117.1, read as the reverse complement.
TGTCAGTGCTCAGACCATACGCTGCACACTGCATCAAATTGGATAAGAAAACCCACAAACAGTTTGCTGAAGACAAGCAGAGTAAGGACATGGATTACTGGAACCATGCCCGGTGGTCGAATGAGATCAAGATAAACGTATTTGGTTCAGATGCTGTCAAGCGTGTGTGGCGGCAACCAGGTGAGGAGTACAAAGAGTGTGTCTTGCCTACAGTGAAGCATGGTGGTGGGCGTGTCATGGTCTGGGGCTGCATGACTGCTGCCAGCACTGGGAGCTACAGTTCATTGAGGAAACCATGAATGTCAACATGTACTGTGACATACTGAAGCAGAGCATGATCCTCTCCCTTCGGAGACTAACCACAGGGCAGTATTCCAACATGATAAAGACCCCATACACACCTCCAAGACAAACACTGCCTTGCTAAAGCAGCTGAGGGTAAAGGTGATAGACTGGCCAAGCATGTCTCCAGACCTAAACCCTATTGAGCATCTGTGGGGCATCCTCAAACGGAAGGTAGAGGTGTGCAAGATCTCTAACATCCACCAGCTCCATGATGTCATCATGAAAGAGTGGAAGAGGACTCCAGTGGCAACCTGTGAAGCTCTGGTGAACTTCATGCCCAAGAGGGTTAAGGCAGTGCTGGAAAATAATGGTGATCACACAAAATATTGACACTTTGGGCCCAATTTGGACATTTTCACTTAGGGGTGTACTCACTTTTGTTGCCAGCGGTTTAGACATTATTGTTTGTGTATTGAGTTATTTTGAGTGGACAGAAAATGTACACTGTTATATAAGCTGTACACTCACTACTTTACATTGTAGTAACGTGTCATTTCTTCAGTGTTGTCACATTAATAGATAAAAAAAAATATTTACAAAAATGTGAGTGGTGTACTCCTGTTTGTAAGATACTGTATATCATATGTCATATATAAATAAATACAAACTGGGTCCCCAGCACATTTGAACCTATTATATCATATATACAGTTTACAAAAATGTGAGGGGTGTACAGTACTCATTTTTGTGAGATACTATATACTGTATATATATATATATATATATATATATATATATGTATATATATATATATATATATATATTTATAATTATTATTTTTTTCAAAAATAGATTTTTTTCTATCAAATATAGATGTACCACACAAATGTGACCAGCTGTTACTGAGAAAAATCTTTCATGCCAGTGAAGTTAAGAACAACATTTAAAATGATTAGATCGCTCCTCTTACCACTTTGACTTCCACTGAAGTCGGACTCATTCCACTCAGGGCTGCAAGATGAGGAAGTTGATCCACATTCACTTGATACCTAAAATAGAAAAGAATTACATGAAATTGTGACTTCAAGTTGACCCTAGCTGAGGCAAAGGATCAATTCACTTATTCAATCATTTATATTCTGGCATATGTATGTAGGCAGCATATGTATGAACTCTTTATCATTGTAGGCTGGGATGAAAGTTCACCTACTTGTTGCTTATGATCATAGCAGCAGTTTGGGTTTTTGCACCAGCTGCGAAAGAGTGGAGTGATAGGTGGAGTGTTGGAAAAGTAGAGCTACACATCAATGGGACTACAAGACATTAGTAACATTTTACTTGTGTTCAGGAGAGAAGCTCCCCGGTGGGAACAGTGGCTGTAGTAGAGAGGTTGTATGGATTCTCCTTGACACACCAATATTTCAGGCTCCAAAATACATTATTAGAATACAAATAATATAAATATTTTGTCTTTGTGTTACTTTAAGTGCCCGTAACCAGTCATAAAGATCTGGACCTTACAATAAGGAATATGCACAATGTAAATCTGTACAGGTTTAGAGATAAAAGTTGTAGCTTGATAACAGGCACCCCTGAAGCCCTGTGCGCACGATCAGAATATCGTACCAAAAATAGCTCTTTTGAAGTGATCATATGATAATCTGATTGTTAGTACACAGCTGTTGCTGAAAATTTCCAAAGGGACAAACAGGAAAAAAAAAATCATACGATACCAGATTGTACGATTTTCGTTTAATCAGTACAGTTTTCATCCAAAAATACAATACAAATACACTATCACTATCAATTCCAATACAATCACTTCCAAATTTTTATTTTGTCATACGAGAATTTTCGTACTTTAGTAACCTATTTGTTTTCGAATATGGAGATTAGCATCCAAAGAAAAACAGACGATCATTTGCCCAATAATCTCATTGTGTGTACTAGGCTTAAGTGCATGTAGTTTACTTTAATCATGCTTCCCTGAAACCCAATTTGCCACCAGAGCCATAAAAAAGACTCCAGGAATAGGGCACATACCTTCGAAAAATGTACCCCTTAATGTCCTAATTGCTCACTTACTCACTGCCCAGGAGATTACTAATCACTTCAAAAATAAGATTGAGACAATTTGTCTCGGATCTCCACTCTACAGACATCTCCCTCACTTTACACTCCTTGTCCTCCTGTGCAATCAATACTTCCCTCTTTCAACCCAACTACTATAGAGGAAGTCACTAAACTTTTTTCTAATGCCCACCTAACCTCCTGGACCCTGTTCCTTCTCAAATACTACGGTCACCCTCTGGCTCTATCCTGCACTCTTTAACTCATATCTTTAACCTCCCCCTCTCTACTGGCATCTTCTGCAACCCTCTAAAACATCCGCTAGTCACTCCCATACTAAAAAATGCCGCACTGGACCCCACCAATCTTAACAACCTAAGACCCATCTCTTTACTCCCTTTGGCCTCCAAACTCCTTTAACGTTTAGTCTACAACCAACTGAGCGACCACCTCATTGAGAATAACCTTCTTCATCCCCTTCAGTCTGGATTTTGCCCACAGCACTCCACAGAAACTGCCCTGTTAAAACTCACAAATGACTTGCTAACAGCCAAAACCAACGGTCATTATTCTTTACTCATAGGCCCCTTTCACACGGAGGGTCCGTTCGGGTCTACTTGTCAGTTTTTTAGGCGGACCTGCATGGACGCTCCATGTAGCCCTATGGAGGCACGGATGTCAGCGGTGACATGTCCGCTGACATCCGCTCCGCCAAAGTGTGACGGAGGAAAACCCTATTTTTCCTTCCGTCGGCGGAGCGGATCGGATGACAACGGACTCTACGGTCCGTCGTCATCCAATTCCCAATAGGGGAGAGCGATCCCCGCTGAGCAAGCGGAGCTTCACGGGGCGGATCATGACTGATCCGCCCCGTGTGAAAGAGCCCTTACTCTTGGACCTTTCCGCTTTGATACAGTTGACCACCCCCTCCTCCTCAAAAAACTCAATTTGCTTGGTCTCCATGGCTGCGCTCTCCGTTAGTTTGAATCTTACCTATCTCACCCCACCTTCAGTGTCACTTACAACTCCACTTCCTCCTCTCCAACTCCTCTTACCGTTGGGGTCCCCCAAGGCTCTGTCCTTGGACCTCTACTATTCTCGATCTACACCTCCTCCCTGGGTAAACTGATAGACTCCAATGGCTTCTGCTACCATTTATATGCTCATGACAACCGAATCTATCTCTCTGCTCCTCAGCTCACCCCACCAGTCTCCTCACGCATCACTGATTTACTAACAAACATATCAGCCTGGATGTCACACCACTTCCTCAAACTAAATCTATCTAAAACCAAGCCCTTAATATTTCCTCCCCCACTTGCCCCTTCCCCTAACTTCTCTGTCACGATCAATCGCACATCTATCAGTCCGTCTCCACATGCCAAGGGGCTAGGGGTAACCTTAGACTCTGAACTGTCCCTCCAATCCCTGTCAAAATCATGCCGCCTTAGCCTCCGCAACATTTCTAGAACACGCGCTTTTTTAACTAATGACACCACCAAGCTTCTAATTCACTCCCTGGTTATCTCTCGCCTTGACTACTTCAACTACCTCCTTATTGGACTACCTTTACATAGACTATCCCCCCTTCAGTCCATAATGAATGCCGCTGCAAGACTCATCCACCTTACCAACTATTCAGTGTCCTCCACCCCTCTCTGCCAATTCCTCCACTGGCTTCCACTCACCCAACGAATAAAATTCAAAGTACTAACAATAATTTACAAAGCCATCCACAACTCTGCCCCCAGGTACATCACTAACCTAGTCTCAAAATACCAACCAAGTCACTCTCTTCGGTCCTCCCAAGATCTCCTGCTCTCTAGCTCCCTTGTCACCTCCTCCCATACTCGCCTCCAGGATTTCTCCAGGGCGTCTCCCATCCTTTGGAACTCCCTACCCCAATCTGTCCGACTGTCCCCTAATCTATCCATCTTTAGACGATCCCTGAAAACCCTACTCTTTAAAGAAGCCTATTCTGCTTCTAACTAATACACTGTTTACTTTCTCCAACAGCTCATCCCCCACAGCTATTACATATGTTTCAATTGACCCTCTCTTATTAGATTGTAAGCTCTAATGAGCAGGCCGATTAATCCAATTGCCTCTCGGGGGATCAGGAAGGAATTTTTTCCCCTGCTGTATCAAATTGGATCATGCCCTGCTGGGGGTTTTCGCCTTCCCCTGGATCAACTGCGGGTATATGGGGTTGTATGATATTATATATTTTATTTTATTTTATTATTTTTATGGTTGAACTGGATGGACTTGTGTCTTTTTTCAACTTGACTAACTGAGGCCCTCTGTACCAAATAGTAATGTAACTGTAATATCTGCTGTCATTTTGTTAAGCGCTGCGCAAACTGTTGGCGCTATATAAACCCTGTATAATAATAATTATTATTATTTTTCAGGTATCAGCATTTTCACACTTTCAAATGTCAGTATTCACCTCACATTCACATGACAGGGCCCTATAGCAGTGGATCAAGGAGGGACAGTTAAGGTAGGTGCAGTCACCTTAAGGTTTTCACTACCGAACTTCAAGGCTACCCTATTTCACCTTTATGAATACAAACTTTAGTTAATGGTCACCTAAACATGTTGAAATAACTGCTGTCATACGCTTTGCTGTACAGAAATGCTGTATTGCTTCATTATTCACTTTTGTCAATCTTGGTGTTCAACATTGTCTTGGTCAATAAACTTTTTAACCAAATTCAACAGCCTATCTAGTTTACTATTTCCTGTATTAACATTCTACTGTATACTGTACCTTTTATCATCAATGCAACTGAATCTTACAGTCCAATATTTGTAGCACTCACACAAACATTCTAATACAATCTTGGCTTAACTGAAGCAGAAACCAAGCAGCCAACAGTTTGTTTTTGGAAGAAGTCCAGAAGAACTGGAGGGAACATACACAAACACAGGAAAGAAAGTACAAACTTGGTGCAGCAATGAACCTGGTGGCATCTAAACAGGACCATGGGGCTGCAAGGCACACACACTAACTATAGCACCACCAAGCTGGCATTTCCATGGGGAAACAAATGTAGGTTCCCCAGTCTAGTGAGATTATTTTAATAACCTTCTTGAGTTTAACTATGGCCATTACTAATACATATGTGGCACATATATTTTGAATGTAAGAACGGACTTCAAGACGGTTTTCACGAATGGAACCTCCTTTATTTCTCGTCATTACATACCATTTGTTAATTCTACACAGATATTAATACACTTTTCCATCAAATAAAATTGTAATTGCTATGTTTCCAAGAATTAGCTATGCATATAAATGCAATGTGTACTAAGTGTCTTGGGAGTCAGCTCAGTCACAGCCTCAGGTTTGTCTGAAAAAAGGCCCATCGATTTCTATAAACTGTGATGTGAATATTATTTTGAGCACCAGATTTGATACACGTGTTTAGCCCAAGGGAAGAAGCATAATTTTGTACATTTTCCTGTTTCCCTGTTTCAATTTAAAATAAATACTTTCAGGTGATACCTTCCACTCATTATAGAAGTGATGCATGATGGGATACATTGGATTTAAGAAAGCCTTGTATAACCTATGTGTCATCCTACCTTGTGTACAAATGCAGTGAGTTTAACTGAAGTCTCCTGATAATTGTGCATCAGTTTACCTATTGATTTTTCTCAATCTAGTCAGCATGTTTGTGTGTGCCAATACATAGGATTTCCTAATATATCTGGTAAGGAAAGCTGCAATACTCAAATCTGTACATTATTAAGGCCTCTTTCACACTGGGGCGGTGGGTGCGTCAGCGGTAAACCGCCGCTATTTTTAGCGACGCTTTACTGTCGGTTTTGCGGTGCTATTCGGCCGCTATCGGTTGATTTTAACCCCCGCTAGTGGCCGAGAAGGGGTTAAATAGCTGCGCTGTCCCATTGATTTCAATGGGCAGCAGCGGTAAAGGAGCGGTATACACACCGCTCCTTCACCGCCTCAAAGATGCGGCTAGCAGGACTTTTTTTTACTGTCCTGCCAGCGCATCACCTCAGTGTGAAAGCACTCTGGCTTTCACATTGAGACTGCAGGTTTTTCAGGCGTTATTTAGGCGCTATTTTTAGCGCAAAACGCCTGAAAAACTCCTCAGTGTGAAAAGGGTCTAAAGCCCTGTACACACGATCAGTTTGACTGATGAAAACCGTCCGATGGATTGACAAACCGATCGTGTATGGGACCCATCAGTCTTTTTTCCATCGGTTTTAAAAAATAGAACATGTTTTAAAATTATCTGATGGATAAAAAACCGATGGCAATTTCCGATCGTCTGTGGGGAAATCTATCAAAATAAAAAACCCAAGCATGCTCAGAATCAAGTCGACACATGCTCAGTAGCATTGAATTTCATTTTTCTCAGCTCATCGGAGTGTTTTACGTCACCACGTTTGGAACGGTCGGTTTTTTGACTGATGGTGTGTAGGCAAGACTGATGGAAAACAGTTTCATCGGATTTCTGATGGACAAATCCATCAGACGAAAATCCATAGGATATCTGATCGTGTGTACAGGGCTTTAGAGTTATAATGTATTCTGTACATTTCTTCAGAAATATACTTATATAACTAGCCTGTATGTCATTATTCATTATGTAAAATCACAGGAAGAAGAGTTTAGGATAAACTCAAGGCATATATAAACTAGTACACTATCTAATCTAATACATTTATTAAAAAGTTATCAGCTTTATTTTTATGTAAAACTAGTATAATTACCTGAGTATATCTTGATGTCTGGCTCTCATAACTCTCTGAAAGGACACCACGAAATGGGAGAGCAGAAGTGGCACTGTGAGCCAATCAGGCTGTATTTCATTGCACATTGCTGTCAGCCTCCCTTTCTGAACATACTAACAGGATAGAAGAGCAGAGGGATGGCCTCATCTGTGTCTGGCTGCTCCACTCAGCAGGGTGAAAGAGGTAAATGAGTGATAGGATGGGTCTGGTCCATCCAAGGTGAACTTAACACAAAGGAAAAATATAAGGTCACCAATCTATTCATGCTGTCCGGAATGGGTTGCTAGATCACAAAAGCGGCTAAACAGAAATAAAATATTTTGGATGGTAAGATAGTTCACATGTATTTATTTCAGCCTCATCTTCATCACACAGAAAAGAATCTTAGAGTGTGGATTTTATGTTTCTTTATAATATATGTAGCGGGCATGTACTTTCAGAGTGTTTAATTCTGGTGAGGACACCAGTGATGCATAGTTCCCTGCGGCCTAGCAGGTGGTGCTGTCACTTTGGGCCGGGGTTGAACCATCGCTGCAGTGCCGCACCCTTTGTTACCTCTCGCAGCAGTTGTACGGCGGGGCGGGGAACCCGCTGTGCTTGCTGGGATGGGGTATAAAGGGGGCGGACATCTTCGCCACGAGGTTGGCGTCCCAGGCACCTTCAGCCTGAGGGCTGCTGTTCACGGTCGGTGTCCAGGCGGCCTAGGCCTGGACACTTGGAGTTTGTGTTCCATCTCAGACACCTTTAGTCTAGGGTGAGGTACTCGGCCGGAGGCCTGGGGCCCAGTACCTTCCGCTGGGTCCCACCCGGGAGGTACTGTCCTAGGGTGCCCCGGGTGTTGGGCACCCGAATCCAGAGGCGTAAGGGACCGGAGGAGGGATTCATCCGAAGACCTGGTGCAGCATATTGCCAGTGACGGGTGAACCTCTGGAGACCTCCCGGAGGGATGTCTTTCCCGAACAGGGGCCAATTTCATAGAGGAAGGTGGTTCATGTTCAATGATCGGTGGCAACGGTCCAACTAGTCAACTCAGGTCAGTGGCAGAGACCTGCTATTAGGCCTGTGGCAGGGGCCTCAACGGTTCACCCGGTCGGTGGCAGCGACCAATCTCACGGTCGGTGGCAGAGACCGTGCGCCAGGCCTATTCGCTTGCAAAGGAATAGGAGAGTTTATTTGTGCCTGGGCCTACTCGTATCCACACCCCTGTCTGTCTGTTGCTGAAAGTTCAACTGTTATGTTCACCCTGCAATGGAGAAATAAAAGAGTGTTGGACTTTTAATTGGTGTGGGGCTCTGTTACTGGCAGACACATCTCCACGGAACAAGCAGAAGCTTCGTATGCAGTGAGCAGACCCGGAGGTAATTTAAGTGACTTTGCTCAACCCTCATACACATATGAGGTGAGAGCTTGGCGTAGTGTTCCTGCACTCTCCTCTCCCAGGTACCCCTAGACCACACCAGCCAACCAGGCGATAGAAGCAGAGAGGGAGAGTGAGGCCCTGCTACATATAATATACAATTTAGATTTTTTTTTTGCAAAGTTTTATTACTTAAATAGAGAAGTATGGATGTACAAAAACAAACCCACCTAGGTGGATGCAGCATTGATCCGATGCTGCATCTGTCCCCCGCCAGTTCTGCAGTGAGAACTAAGCGACTGTCAGTCACCGACTCTCTGCTCTCCCTTCCAGTGCTCACTGGAGCAGGGGGTTGTGGAAGGGGCAGAAGGGGCTGGCTCAGGCTCTCAGTAGATCACTGAGAGGCTGAGCCAGTTGCCAGTCCAGGCATCTGGGTGGATCCCGACTTATGGTCGAGATCTTTCCCGATCCTGGACTGGCTGAGTGAAGTCAACCCTACAGCAGACTTTTTAGCCCACAGTTGGCTGAAACTGGGTCACAGGGGTGAAGAACAAACTGCACTCCTGTGATCTACAGGAGATGTAAAGTCAAAATAGCTTTGGCTATACTTCTCCTTTAACCTCCCTGGTGGTATTCCCGAGTCTGGCTCGGGGTTAAATTTCAGCACCAAAAGCGGTAACCCCGAGCCAGACTCGGGCTGCGTCGCAGTGATCCAGGCAGGAGTTACTTACCTTGTCCCCTGGATCCTGCGATGCCTCCCCGCTGTGTGATCGAGCCGTCATCTCGCTCAATTCACACACTGCCGAATGCCGCCGAGCTCCGTTCCCTGCGACGTTACGGCGCACAGGGACGGAGATCGGCGCCAAATTCAAAAAAGTTAAAACACAGTATACATACAGTACACTGTAATCTTACAGATTACAGTACTGTATGTAATAATTACACACCCCCTTTGTCCCTAGTGGTCTGCCCAGTGTCCTGCATGCACTTTTATATAATAAAAACTTTTTTTTTTTGCCTGGAAACTGGAGATTGTCCATAGCAACCAAAAAGTGTCCCTTTATGTCAAAAGTGGTTTTAGACCAGCTAGAAAACAGCGATAATAAATTAGAATCACTCGCAGAATTAAGCGATAGCGATTTGCGGGGAAATTCGTCATCAAACACTGAAAAACACTTTTATTATTATTATATTATTATTTGTTATAATTATTTTATAGTTATTTATTTTATTATAATGTATAATTTTGTTTTTTGAAATTTATCATACCCGGGATGTCTACTAGACTCTGGTTTGGACAGATTTAAGTGAGTTATTCCTAAGAATTACAGGCCTGCAATATAAAACGCCAAATTTCCATGAAGAATAATGGTACCGCTTTCAGCACCTAAAATCTGACAGAATCATACCGCCAGGGAGGTTAACCAAAATACTGGTAAACATTTGGTGTACATAACCCATTCATTATTTTTTCTAGCATAATTAAAAGAGATTTCTGTTATGAAAAATATAAATGTATCAATGATTTCACTGGCTGTATACTTGTTCTGGATCAGTGACTCAGAACTTAACAAAGCCTTTGTATCTACATAACATTCAGGCAACCAGCCTTTTCAGAAAGAGGTAAGATCAATACCACCTTATGTATTTCTCCCAACATATGTTTCTCTTTCAGTTCTGTGAAAAAAAAGATTATGTACTGTTGTTTTGTCACTTTACTGGGATGTTACTGTTAAATTGTGCATGATATTATTACATGATTTTGCAAATAGGAGAGCTATACAAAGATGTACAAATTACATTTACAAGCCTGTAGTACATGACATGACTATGTATGATCCTTCCTAGGCAATGGAAACTTGATGGGGAGAACATAACTCCAACCATCTTTCAACTGATCTAATGAAATTAATACGTTGAAAAAACAAAATGGAACCGCTTAAAGCCATAAATTATTATGCAGTCTAAAGCCAAGTGTTTGTCTTTAATTTCAATTGAAATGACATGTTAATAGTTTTAGGCACTTCCAGCAATAAAGCTCATTGCCTTAAATAATACTGTGAAATTGAACAAATATACAGGAATTACTGCAAGCCTAATGAAAAACAAAAGTACCTGCGCACTTAAATCTACGTAACGTTTATCCAAGCATGCTTAGTAAATGGAATGAAGATAATAGCCAAAATGATATTCCAATAGATATGGAACGTAGCTAACTCATTTAATGTATACATTGCGTAGAGTGACACAGCCTGTTTCTGTCACTCATCAATAGGTAGGCTTTGTATGAAAAGGGTTTATTTTTCTTAACTAAAAAGAAAAATAAAGATAGAAATAAAGATAAAAATAAGTACTGTATATACTCGAGTATAAGCCAACCCAAATATAAGCCGAGGCACCTAATTTTACCACAAAAAACTGGGAAAACGTATTGACTCGAGTATAAGCCTAGGGTGTCCATCTGCATGCCTCACTGTTCCTCACTTTGCCTCACTGTGTCCATGTGCATGCCTCACTGTGTCCATGCCTCAATGTGTCCATGCCTCACTGTGCCCATGCCTCACTGTGCTCATGCCTCATTGTGCCCATGCCTCTCTGTGTCCATGACTAGACTGACGTTTAACATTGGAGTCTATGGAAGGGGTGCCCGGCTTTGAAAAATCGGTGCTCCCCGGCAGTAGGTCCCCTAGACCAGTGGTCATCAACCCTGTCCTCAGGGCCCACTAACAGGCCAGGTTTTATGTATTAACTTGGGGAGATGCAGACTAGAATACTGCAATCACTGAGCAGCAAATTATATCACCTGTGATGTATTTCAGTTATCTTGCAAACCTGGCCTGTTAGTGGGCCCTGAGGACAGGGTTGATGACCACTGCCCTAGACAACAAACTTTGCACACTTGTAGAGGAGAAATGCGGGTACATGTGTGCCAAGTTTCGGGTCCAGGGGACCTACAACCGGCCGGTACCGGGTCCCCAAAATCACCAAAGAAATTACCGTTTAACATGGGAGTCTATGGAAGGGGTGCCCGGGTTTGATAAATCGGTGCTCCCCGGCCAACAAACTTTGTACAATTGTAGGAGGAAGAGTGGGGCTACATTTGTGCCAACTACTGGGTCCCCAAACTCTGGAAGATCAGGCGCAAAAAGGTGACTCGTGTATAAGCCGAGGGGGCATTTTCAGCACAAAAAAAGTGCTGAAAAACTCAGCTTATACTCGAGTATATACGGTAATATGAAGAGTGAGAATGTACAGAGAGCTATAACCCACAGCAGCTATTTAGATTACTGAATTTCTAATTTTAGCCACTTCAGCTCCGGAAGATTTACCCCCTTCATGACCAGGCCATTTTTTGCGATACGGCACTGCGTTATTTTAATAGACAATTGTGCGGTCGGGCGACGCTGTACTCAAATAAAATTTATGTCCTTTTTTTTCCCACAAATAGAGCTTTCTTTTGGTGATATTTGATCCCCTCTGCATTTTTTTTTTGCGCTATAAACAAAAAAAGGCCAACAGTTTTGAAAAATAAACAATATTTGTAACTTACTATCACTGCCAATTTCAGAATCTGTTGATGTGACAGTAACAGAATTACTACCAATTCACAGATTGGAAAGCTGGCAGTAATTAAGACCAACTCTGAGCTGGCGTACAGAGGTACACCATTGGTCAGGTTGGGGCATACCTGTGCTGAGAAGCTGTCATGAATGTGACTCAACCCCTAGAGGATACTGATAATGTCATTACCCAAATTTAACAATACCCATATTTGAGACATGACAAGTGACAGGGGAGGCGGACCTGATGGAGAACTAGTTCCTATGGCCAGAGCACCTCTTGAGTGGGTAAAACCCAACGTAGAACTGAGAGACCAGTTACCCATCAGGTCTGCCTTACTTTTGACAGTGGTTGGCAGTGGGTGGATTCAAAATCCGCTATTGAACTTAATAATGGCTATAGATAAGCTCACTGTCATGAGCTGTCGGGAGGGAGCACATTGAGGAAGCGGTGTCAAGTGTGAACACTCCAACCTCAGTGGTGAACGCTACCAGATTTATGTACCTGTTATAAGACGACCTTTTATACTTAAAAAATCACCCAAAAATCGGGGGTCGTCTTATACTCCAGTATAAAATGTCGCCCTGCTGCATGTCAGCCCGTTGCATGTGCGGTAGTGTATGTAGCTTCGGCTACATACTGTATACCGCATTGAGCCAATCACGGTGAGTGATGTATTCTATTAATGGATACAAAGCCTGCTCAGATTGGCTTTGAGAGTCAGAGAGGTGCGGGCTGATGATGTTCAAACCTCAGCCAATCACGGTGAGCAATGTATTCTATTAATGAATAAAAAGCCTGCTCGGATGGGCAGAGGTATGTTACCGAATGCGCTGATCGGAACCATCTCGTTTGGACAAAATCATGCATGTTCTGGCTACCCCTTGGCTCTTCTTCATTCCACAGCCATCTCACCATCCACCACCGGAGCTTTGGTTTTAAACACCTGACCCTCCACCTGGCTCTGCACACATTGGCTCTCCCCTACAGTGGATTTTGCTGGGCACATGAGGTAGTTACCACCGCAGCATTGCTTCACAAAGCTGGTGATCAAGTTGCACAGACTTATTATTGCTGTTTTAGTATGTTACCGAAGCTACTAGACAGACTAGTCAGAAGGGAGTCGTGTTATAAGGCGAGTATATCCCAAAACCAACGTTTTAGATGGAAAATTAGGTGGTCGTCTTATACGCCCAGTCGCCTTATACGCTGGCAAATACGGTATGTTTTCTAATCATGGGTTAATGCTCTTGTCTCATCCTGCTTCTCAAGTGTATGTAGATGTCCCTACAAGATGCATGTGGTTGAGAGAACCAAATAAATTGTCATCTTCATCTAGAGTATTTCATGCCATCTACATGATCTGTATATATTTATGTAGCTCTAAATGCCCACCACTCCTATATCAGTGAAAGGTTACTTAAAAGATTGGCAATCATCCAGATTTTCTTGCTTTCCAAAACAATAAATTCTGTCATTTTCAGATAGCTCACCAAAAACAAATAATATGATGTTAAATATTTATTAAAGATTAGCAAAATGAAAAGCTTGCCTAAATCCCAAGAATACTTAATTTTTTTTATAATAATGGCAATTCATAGGAAATTGTTTCAGACTATTTTTTCAGACACTAAAAAGACCCCAAATGCACAGATCTGTGTCTCTGGCAATTGCATTCCATAGTGTCAATTATCTCTGCACTCACAAGGGAGAAACTGTGGAAAGGCAATGACATTTTTAGCACTATTTGTCCAGCTGCCCTAAGGTTGTGGTCCTTAAAGGTCTGCTGTGGACCAAAAAACAAAAACAAATTATTACACAAAGACCCCCAAATCATTCATACAATATAGACAAATCTAGGCTGCAGCTCTAAAAAGTATCTGGCCCCAGTATTCAGAGACATTAGATGAAGGTCAGAAAAGTCAGAGCAGAGTCAGAACCCCTCATCTGCATATTTATTCTAGGTCAGTGATTTAAAAAAGTATTAAATACCCTGAATCAGAATAACAGCATTTGCATTTTCTGCACATGGTGTCAGCAGCGGCTGCCTTCAGTTCCTAACTACAGGTTTCCATTAAAAGGAACCTATCATCTGGAAAAGAATGCTTGCTTAGGGAACATTTCAATAACTAAGCAAGCTTAAAGCTTTTTTTTTTCTGAATCTGTAACAGTCCAGGATAATGTTAAGTTGCCACCAGACATAAGATGGTCACCTGTCCCTAATCAGTGGGATTGGTAAACAATTGTAAGTCAGGTTCTTCCAGATCAAGTTTCTGCTAAGTGTCATGCATTTATTTGACCTTTTTAAGTTCTTTTTTTTCCTGTAAAAACGCCAACCACACACACCATGCATACAGACAGATTGTGGGTTCTGGGGATTTAAGCATGTGTGCTCCAATATAAGCATGCCAGCCAATACACCCTTCAGCTTTAGGTGGATGCATCAAGAGTGCAGCAGTAAAATGTGTACCCCCCCCAATATCAAATCTTCCTGAACCATTTAAATATAGTAGGATAGTAAATGGTTCGATATACTGATTTTCCATTAAAAGTCTATATTACTGGAATCTTGCCTTCATAAAAGCAGTAATTCATTAATTAGGTGATGTAACATGTTGCGGCTGAATGAGATTATTGTTAAACGGTCTTGTTGAATAATTTGCTGTAGTGCTCAGCTATGACTATGACATTTGTTTTTACCATTTTACACAAAGGTATTAAAGGTTTAAATAGGACATACCAAAACTGCTAAGTTCAAATTCTGATTACACAAAATGTGTAATTTTAACAAACCAAAAGTAATTTTTTTGTTGTCCTAACCTGATCTCCAATGATACATCACGTATGACAGATAATCTATTGCAGCAGATCAGTTTAAATAAGGATAGGTTTGTTTTAACACAAAGCAGAAGTAATTGGTGGATTTAGTTTACACGTGGAGGATTTTATCAAAGTAACTGACTGACATACTGAGCAGTAAACATAACAGCCATTCAAAGCTGATTGCCCAAAGTCCCATGAGGATTAGTGCCAGCAAGGCTGCTGCATGCTGTTTACTGTCACCAGCCACTCACTCTCTACCCAGTGACCAAATAACCTTTGCTAGTCCAGGCGGTGATGAGGTCACACATAAGCCCTACTAGCATTGACATACTAAGGAGTTCAAGTGCTACACAAATGTGGAAGGCAAGAAACCAGCCTAATGACAGCAATGCGTTTGACACGCTTGTCACCAATGACAGAATCCACAACATGTGTTGTCTTCACAGTCTCTAAACCGTTCAGCAAAATCTTAAAATCCCACTAAACAACATCTGTCTTATTAATGAAAGAATTATAATTATATATAGTAAACATTACATTATTATTTTTTTTATATACAACCGACATAGTTCACTAAATTGTACGTAACATTAGAGAATAATTTAAATATATATAATCCATTATAATCCAATCTATATAAAACAATGCAGTTTCACAATGTATGCTAAAAATATTTTATTCTTCTGTTACTAACCTATTCTACTTGCTTCAGATTTTTGATGTATGGACCACCGTAAATTTTTATATTAAAAGGTCCCAACAAAGCACACAAGTTGTGTACTTTTGGAATATACATCACAACACCTCTCAAGTTTTGTTTCTGCTTCTTCTGTTTAAAATAGAATTCACTATATTGTATAGTACCGGTGTTATCATATTATGTTTGCTGTCTATATTCATAGCATTTTTTTCACCTTTAGTATAGTGGTAAATAACTTTTGAACAAAAAAAAAATCCAGACAATCATTAATTTAGGAATTCTGTATACCTGTGTTGCACAGGTTAATGGAAGAAGCATATTTATCAATCTTGGTATGTTTCTATTACAAGAGTTAGGTGATCAACTGTTCATAATTAGCATTATGCATTAACTTCTTTAAATAAATCACTATTTACTTTACTGTCCCTACAGGATAATGGCTTTCAGAATTAAAGATTCCAGACCTATACATAACAAAGCTAATGAATTTCTTGTACTGAGTGGTCTGCATTGTTATGCTACTAACATCCAGGCTTGGTCAAGGTCAGCAAGGAGAGATTGATTGAGATGGTGTTCTCTGGTTAAGTAGGCAAAGGATTTCATTTAGGAGAAAAAACTAAGATAAAAGAGAATGTGTAAGGTTGTTCATACATAAGCAGATCTCTCACCAAGAATGGCAAGTAGTAATAGATCTACTGTATTTGCTTGAATTGTGACTTTCCTAAACCCTCTTTCCAATTTGCCTGATGTGTAGATGAAGGAACATGCAATGTATTATTCCTTTTTAAACTGAGAAAAGCAAATTATTAAAAAAGCATACAGCAGCCATTTTTAAGATGTTGGAAAACCTCAATGTGTGCAAATAAGTACTTCTGAATGCTTGCTATTGCTCATTATTGCTTCATAAGAGTCTTGGTTATTACAACTGAAGCTTGTACAAATCAAATCAGATAATAGCAACCTTAGAATGATCACTTTATATTCAACTTGATAATCACAAGGCAATATATACCAACAAAAACAGGTTAGGCATAATTTTAAACTGGCCACCTGATTGCAGTGTGTACTAAACCTAGATGCCAACTTTTCTTAATAAGAAAAATTAATTATTTTAATTAATGTTTGCATAGTGGGAAAAAGTTGTCTTTATCCTATTTTATATATAAAACCATATCAATACTCCGCATTATTTTATTAACTTCCAGGAATAATGTTAATTATTCTGATTATCTCATGCATGTATATAGATTATTTAGCAAAATCCAAATCTATCATACCAAAATGAAAGCTGTAAACTGTCTGTATTTTAAGGTTTAGTAATATAGGAAATTGTTCGTATAGACTTGTTTGACACTGTTGGCAAACAATAATGTACATAGCAAACAATTGTCAATCATCTAACAGTGCTCTGATTGGTCTACACTGATGAAAAGTAAAACATGATTGGGTACTGTCATTGTCTATAAACTGCACATCATCTTTGTATACTGGCACACCTTTATTGTTTCCCCTGTAGGATATTGTGAGTAATGCCAGGGTGGTATCTGATGCCATGGTAGTATATCTATTACTGAAGGTACAGTGTATGTTTTGACATTAACATATAATGTACTGATTCATCAATCTTAACAGGTATCTATTGCTAAAGAACAAGCAAAGTATTGTACTTATATGATTCATTTTCCAAAATCACTGATGCTTACCACACGCTGCCCTCCATTAGTTATGTATAGCAAATCTCTTTGGTCCCTGTCTTGCTGGTTAAGGGATGCCAGCAGAGCTTGCAGGCGTTCTATGTACTGGATGGCACTCCTCAAGATCTCAACTTTAGGAAGTCTCTGATTAGGATTTAACAAAGTGCTTCTTTTTAGGGCTTCAAAAGCTTCGTTTACTTTCTTCAACCTGCGTTTTTCCCTCATCGTAGCTGCTCGTCTTCTGTCCAAAGACACTGTCTTCCGTTTGCACATTTTGCAGGCCCATGGCAGGCATTGCCCGGGACAGTGGTCCTGTTGGCCTACGCTGGCATGAGGAGATACCTTCTCTTCAATGCCTGCTCCTTGCAGTATAACACCATCAGCGCAAATACCCATGGAGCCACGATCTTGAAATCCAGTTTGATCATAAGTGGGGAGCCGTGTGGAAAAATAATTTTCATTGTCGAAAAATCTTTGCTCTGGGAAAAAGTAAGGGCTGGTTTCAAAGAGTTCCATCGTGTTCGACTGTTAAGATGTGTTTCCCTTCAATAACAACACAGCAACTGCACTTCTCCCCTTCACACCAACTGCTTGATGCCATTTAAACCCTCTGCCCAGCATTAAATCACAGAGATAAATATAGAAAAAGGCTCACGAAACCTGATCCACTTTTTAGCTGTTGCCTGACATCAAAACTTTTTACGTCTGAATAGACGGGATTCTCCCTAGAGGATTCTTTTTTTTTCTAGTACAAGTACAAAGGAAACATTCCCTTTTAAATTTGAAATACCACTATCAGATAGATAGATAGATAGATAGATAGATTGATAGATAGATAAAGAGGGATATCCTATATTACTACTAGAAATAAAGGCAGTTACCTCATGTTAAAAGAGTTAACAAAAACTGATGGACAAAATAAAATTGTGTAGATGGATGTCATATATTAGCAGTCCTTTGATTTACTTATAATAATAAAATGTTAACTATAATTAAATAATAGATAGATAGAAATATAGACAGTTTCATTTAGGAGGATATTATATAAAATCTTCAGCAATAACTTTAGCAGTAGTTTACCTAGCTTATGATAAAAAGAGGTACAAAAAAATAATAATAGGACTGTTTTATCTAGAGGTGTATCACATATCATTAGTATTAGTATCACATATCACATAGTATTAGCAGTATTTAGACTTACTTATGATAAAGATAAATAGATAGATAGATACATTACTGATAGGGCTAAAGGCAAGATAAGTAAGAGACAGATAGATAGACATGTACACAATAAATAGCTATAGAAAGTTGTGATACATTATAATTCTAATACAGAGATAAAATTGAGTCACGGAAAAATATGTTTTCTAACGTAAATAGCAATCTTCATGGCTGGACCTTTCTATGCAGTGAATGTCTGCACATAGACTTGTGAATAATGTATGTTTATTTTATTCATGGTGACATTATACAGTATGGATGAGACAGAGATGTATCAGGAACAAACAGACTGTGACATGCATGCCAATTTCCCCACACCTTCCATAATGTAAAATTGGGGAATCGCACACACACCGTGGTGACTGACCTCTGCTGCTATGGTGACTCAAGAGACATGACATGACATGAAATATGATTAGATCATATGTCCTCATTGTAACATTGAACCCCTCAGTCTTGGCAGTGACATCCAGTTACTTTTTTTAAAGAGGTCACCACCGTACATCTATGTTCCCTATTATTTTGTATTGGCGATACAGTGTGACTGCATTCAAAGAATCATTTTACTTTGATTTATTTTATTGTATAAAAATAGAAAACCCAGATGCTAATTTGCTGGCTTTATTCTGGATTAGTACTCTATGTTTGCCATTTATATCTAAAATAATATAGTATAAATTATACAGTGTGGCTGATTTAGTAAAGCAGCAAAGCATATTCATTTGCAAATAAATTTTCACATGGCTTAGTGAATGAGGTGAGGCTGTGGTGACTTTCATCATTCAATTATGAGCAAGCATAAATCCTTTTTTTTTGTAGAAGAAAAGCCTAAAGCCACCTACACACCTGCCGAATGTTGGGAGACATCGGCCGGTTAAAAAAGAAACTGTGCGACATTCGGCCTGTGTGAATGCCACCCTGTCCAACAGAAGCAGGCCGTTTGGATGGCTTCTGTCGGACAAGCATGCCAGAAAACCAGCAGCCGACTCATTCCTGATCAGCGCTCTCCGCCAATGATGGAGAGTGCTGATCAGAGTGTTTTGGTAAGGGGGCCATCCCCCTGTCAGAACATAACAGCTCAGCAGGGGAGATCGCTATACTAACTGTGCATAGTTAGTACATCGGCTCTGACCGGAGCTGAAAGTTTTTTTTCGTTCAGCCCTACGGTTGAATGAAAAAAAAAACTCATAGTGTGTACCAGGCTTAAGAATACTTTCACACAGGGCTTTTTGACCAGATCTGCCTGTACATTTTTCAGGTGGACCTGGTCATAAGCTCAATGCAGCTCTATGGGCAGACTGATGTTAACAGACTTGTGTCCGTTTACACCAGCCTACCTCCAAGTCTGTCCAGATCCATAATAAAAAAACAAAAACAAAACAGAGCTGTGTCCCTTTTTGTTTTTCCAGACCTAAACATGATGGATTGGAGGTAACCTGATATAAATGGACACAAGTCCATTACATCTGGCAACCCATAGAGCTATCTTGGGTCCGCCACCGTTCTTTAAGTAAATATGCACACAAACTGAATGGGCAGGGATGTCAAAAAACTGATATCTGTTCTGTTCAGCCCCAGTTCAGCTGGGGATCTGCCCATGGATTTTCTGCTGAATAAAGCAGAGCAGCTCCCTGTGAAAGGGCCTAGGTCTAATTTTTTTATTTTTTTAAACTGACAATTTTATTGAATTTTCATATTTTCCAACAGAAAAAGACAAACAAAACAAAAAGAATAAAAGGCACGCTTTGTGATAAGTGGTAAACATCAGGCGAACTATCCACATACAATGTGGCCCAGAAAGAAACAAAGTTGAGGCATATAAAACAGATAGACAATAAGCCGTGTATGTCCATAACCAAACAATCAAATTAGCTTCAAGGCTTCTGTATTACCATTAAGTTCGGATTTGTTCAGATACAAGTCAGTAGCAAAAAAAAGGAGTGAGAAAAGGATAAAGAAAAGTTAGATAGAGCCAAGGAGACTAGAGAGGACGGGGATAAGGAGAAGAGGAAAGGGTAGAAGGGGGCAAAGGGTAGGAGAGTAGAGGACAACCACCCGACCCTGGGCCTCCTCACCGCCTGGGGACATCAACCGCGTGTCGGCCGATATTAGGGGCTTCCAGCCTGTCCCACATTTCCCATATTTGGTTGTGTGTAGCGAGGGTATTGTTTAGGGAAGCTGTCAAGTATTCCATCCACTTAACATCTCTAATCCTGGAATGCAATTCAAACAAAGAGGGGGGTTCCTTCCTTTTCCATTTCAGGGCTACCAAGCATCTCCCGGCCGTTAGCACCAGGGCTAGGAGTTTTTTCAAGGTTTTGGAAAAGGAAGGGGGTAGAAGACCCAAGAGGAACATTTTAGGGTCGAATGGCACCCAGGTGCCAAAGATGGAGTGGAAAAGAGAATGCACCGTCTGCCAGTAGGGGACAATTAGTGGGCATGTCCAATAGGTATGATACAGCGTCCCCACCTCTTTACAACAGCGCCAACAACAGCGATCAGCTGAGGGGTAAATAGAGTGGAGCAGGTCAGAAGTTTGGTACCAGCAAAGTAAAATTTTGTATTGATTTTCTTTGTATAGTGTACAGACAGAACTCCTAGGGGCCTGTGACCATATTAATTTGCCGTGTCTTCAAGGGTATATCCTCACCCAAGGCCTGCTCCCACTTGCGCATAAAGGCATGCTGAGGTCTATTTGGTGACATATCCGTGATCAGGAGTTGGTAGGTGCACGATATCATACCTTTAGGGGGCGAACCCTTTAAGCAGATTTTCTCAAACTCGTTTAAGGAGGTTTGGTACCAGAATTGCAGGTTTAGTACCAGAGACTGTGCAAAATGTTGGATTTGTAGGTAGCTAAAGAAGGTCTGTCTAGGTAAATCAAAGGTATCTTTCAGATCCTGGAAGGACCTCAGGGTTCTGGTTCCGGTATCCACCAATTGACCGTACAGAAACAAGGCCCTATTCTTCATCCAAAAGTGTGACATCTGCGAGGTCAAGCTGTCCGGGACATTGGGAGTAAATAGAAAGGAGGTGACTAGGGAGGCAGCAGAGGTCAATTTAGCACGTCGCCATAGTGTCCGTAAGAGAGCCATTGGCCCTAACAGTTGGGACCCACCGAGAGGCACATCTGTACTCCATAGCATGGAGTTAGGATAGGTAGGGGCCAGCCACAGCTTTTCAATTTGTGTCCATCTGTTGTATGTGTGAAGGGTACACCAAGAAGCCACCGGGCGCAACTGAGCAGCCAAGTAGTACTTGGCTATGTTGGGAAAGGCGAGATCACCTTGGCTGCGGGGGGTGTACAATATTGATATAGCAGTCCTGTGCCTCTTGTAATTCCAAAAAAGCTTGAGCAAGTCACCCTGAAGGGTTCTGAAGTGTGTGGCTGGGATAGGGATAGGAAGTGTCTCAAAGAGGTAGAGGAGTTTGGGAAAGATCGCCATCTCAATGGTCGCCAGGTGACCAAAGAGATAGCTTTTAGGTTTTCCATTTGGCCAGGGAGGCCCTGATAGATTTTTATAGTGAAGGGAAGTTGGCCTTGTATAGAGTTTCATAGGAGGGTGTGAGGTGGACACCTAGGTACTTTAAGGTGAATGTCTTCCATGTATAGTTGAATGATTGGGAGAGGGCAGACAGTGTCCGAGGGGTTATGTTGAGGGGGAGGGCTTCTGTCTTAGAGTTGTTAATCTTATAGCCCGAGAGAATGCTGTAACTATCTAATTCTACATGTAAATTCGGGAGAGAAATATGGGGTTGGGTGAGTGTGAGCAGGACATCGACTGGCATGCCGTGAATGTTCGGGTTTTGTCTAATATAAGCTGCTAGGGGCTCAATACATAGGGCATAGAGGAGAGGGGAGAGCGGGCAGCCCTGTCGTGTGCCGTTGGAGATAGGTAAGGTGGGCGAGGAGGCAAACTGAGTCCTGACTAAGGTCGAGGGGGACGAGTACAAATGAGTAATGGCTTGTAGGAAGGGGTCCTTTATACCAGCTCGATGAAGGGTAGCAAAGAGGAAGGGCCAGCCCAGCCTATCAAAGGCCTTTTCTGCGTCTAGGCTTAGAAGCAGCGCCTTAGACCTGTTCCTTTTGCTACTCTCTGGGTATTGTCCCCTGCCTGCCGGAGGGGAATGAACCCCACTTGATCTTTATGAATCAGTGACAGCATAAAGTTGTTTAATCTATTAGCGAGTATTTTAGTAAAAAAATTTAAGTCTGCATTCAAGGAGCTCAATCGGCCTGTAGTTAGAGCACAGTGTATGGTCTTTTCCTGGTTTGGGGATCATTGTAAGGAAAGAGGTCTGCATGTCTCTTGGAATGGGTGTGTTGGTCATGAATGAATTGAACAGAGGGGTGACATGGGGGAGAAGGAGTGGCAAGAAGGTTTTATAATAGAAGTATGGTAGACCGTCAGGCCCAGGGGCCTTGTTATTCAGGAGAGATTTAACCGTGTCATCTACTTCTTCTTCAGAAATAGAGGAGTTAAGGCTGGTTAGGGAGGAGGGGGAAAGAGTGGGAAGGTTGCAGTCTACTAGGTAAGAGTGGATGGCCTGGGATAAATCAGGAGGGGGGGATTATGCGGTACACTCAGGTCATTATACAGGGTGGAATAATAGTCATGGAAGAGCTGTGCAATTTTAGAGGGGTGAGATTGGAGAGTGCCATTTGCATCTTTGATAGAGGTGGGTGAGGTAGCAGCCACACGATCCTGGATTTGCCTCGCTAGGAGAGTGTGCGGCTTGTTAGCCTTGTCGTAAAAGGATTGGCACAGCTGGAGAAGGGCTTTCTCCATTTTCCCCAGGTCTATGTCTCGCAGACTAGCCCTAGTGCTCACCAGTGCCCTAAGAGTACGCAGGGAGGGGGATGAGAGCAAGCGTGTTTCCAGTTGTCGGAGCTGATCCAACAGCAGTCGTCTGGTCTTATTGGCATTACGTTTTAGGGCAGTAGAAAGTGATATGCCCTGGCCACGGAAGACCGCTTTATGGCCTTCCCATAAGGAGGCGGGTGTGACCTCAGGGGAGCTGTTTTCAGCGAAGTACAGCTTCAAAGTTTGTTCCAATTCCACTTTGGAGGGATCATGCCTAAGCAAGAACTCATTTAGACGCCAGTGACAGACTCAAAAGGATCCCGGAGAGAGCGCTGGGGAGAGTTTAATCGGAGCGTGATCCGACCAAGAAATTGCTTTGATATCTGAGCCTGTACAGGCTCTCAGGGTTGGGGCATTACCAAAAAAATTGTCGAGACACAAATGGGATTTGTGGGGGTGGGAATAAAAAGTCGATTGCTTAGCTGATGGATATATGGTGCGCCAGGTGTCAAATAGGGCATATTTCCTAGTTAATTGGTGGAAAAGGGTGGATTTCCTATCAGCAGCTAGGGAGGCTTTTCCAGGACCTATGGAGAGCTTATCCTGGGGAGTAGGTCAGGTTAAAGTCTCCTCCTATAACCAGATACCGGTGGGGAGCCGCAAATAAGCGTTTATATGCTTTGGATAAAAAGGAATGCTGGTTGACGTTTGGGGCGTAGATATTACATAAGGTTGGTGCCTTTCAAAGAGCCCAGGAGAATGAAATAGTGGCCTAGAGGGTCTGTGTACAGGGATTGCAATTTGAAAGGGGATCCCTGTTTAAAGAGGATCACTACACCTGCCTGTTTACATGGATTAGAGGCGAGATAAATCTGGGGGAAGTGTTTGAGGGAAAACGCAATAGTGCCTGACTTAGCAAGGTGTGTCATTAAGATAATGTCCACTGCGGACCGCTTGAACTCGCGGAGGGCTAGACTACGTTTTACATTGGAGTTAACGCCTTTCACATTTAGCGACAGTATGTCAATCATGGTGGATACAGAAGCAAGAGACGTGTTCGCTTACCTATCCTAGTAGGCATTGACCAGATGTTCAGGGGATCCGCCGGTTGGTTCCCAGGGGTAGTCTCGGATCGGAGGACCAGGGTCGAGCAGCCGGAGTCCACGTTCCGGAGGTGGGGGGTGTGAAGAAGGGTGAGAGGGAGATGAGAAAAACAAAAAAGGAGGGGGGAAGCCAAAGAAAGGAGAAAAGAAGAAATTGAAAAACAACAAACAAGACACACAGGACAAAATCAAAAAACACATATTCAAATACTAATAAGATCTCACAGTATAACCCACCTAAAAAAGGTGGCGGGTTAGGAGTCTCCGAAAGTGCCCCCCCCCGACGGGGATGGAAAAAAGAAACCCGTCAGACAATAAACAAAACAGTACAATCAGCTAGGGAACCATTCGGAGAGCCCCTAGGGGAGGGGGATGCATGACCAAGGGAGGAATGATCCGCTCCCAGGCCTGCCTGCAAAAGGAGTTAATGATAAACCTGCACTTAGCAAACGTTCATAACTGCAACTGTAGCTATAACCAAAAAACAATTTAGCGAGCCAACAGCTCTGGGATAAATGGTATCAGAAGATCCCAAAATTTAGCACAAGCAAGTCCCCTGATCCGACGTCCCCTAAAGGGGCACCGGGGAGGGGGAGTTCACAACAAACAAAAGGGGAAGGAGTATCATCCATAGTAGGATGACCTCTAAGGGGTAGGAACAAACCAATTAAAAAGAGTAACCAGGCTTCATCTAGGGACCCCAGATTGGGGGAGAGGAGGGAAACCAGTCATCAGACCATCAAAATTGAGGTGATCTCAGCGGAAGCTGAGTCACAAAAAACATCCACTCCCACTGTAATAATGGCCTTTGAGAGTAAGTGCTGAACAAAACCCCATACTCCAAGTCTCATCTACTTAATATTAACTAGCCTAAGGCACATTATTACATACTTTGATGGAAGGAGGAACTTGGAAAGACCCTACCTGAAGAAGATGAGAGGAAATATTGTCAGCGATGGCAAAAACCTTGTGTAATATACTGGCTATAGAAAATTCATACAAGTTTCTTTCTGATGGTACCTCACATCCTCCTGAATTTCTACATTTTCAATATTCACCATTATGTGTCTGTGCTCATAGTTGGTGGACATTAGACTTGTGCACAACGGAAAAATTCGTTCCGTTTCGGTTCGTTTCTTTCCGGTCCTGTTGATTCGTAATCATTCGTAATTTTGCTAGACGGGATTTTTCGTGTTCGGACTCATTCGTATTTTTGCAAGCGACATTTTTCGTTGAATTTTTTGTTGCTTTATAATTCGTACTTTCGGTAGAGTACGTTGTTTTTCGTTGATTCTGGACACAACTCCTACTTTCGTAACTTTTTTTGGGTTCGTTGATTCGTAATTTTCCGTGTCTCTCTCACAACGACGCTGCCTATTATGCCTAATGTGCTTCGAATGGATTTGTACTTTTCTAAATACATAGCGGTTATTTGTAACGATTCGAAATCTCGTATTTTACTTTCGTTTTTTACATGCGGCTATAGGCTCCGCCCCTGTACACCATTTTGAGAGGGTTCAGCACGGTGAGGGAGAAGCAGAGAGCAGAGCAGAGTGTTATTGTGCTTCGAATGGATTCGAAATCTCGTATTTTACTTTCGTTTTTTACATGCGGCTATAACCTCCGCCCCTGTACACCATTTTGAGAGGGAGTTCAGCACGGTGTGGGAGAAGCAGAGAGCAGAGCAGAGTGAGTGTTATTGTGCTTCGTATGGATTCGTACATTCGTAACTTTTTCATAACGAATTATGCCGAAGACATTCGGGCATTCGCTATTTGCGGTATAATTTATTTCAGATTCGGTCTTATTCGTAATTGCTTTGTTCGGAAATTCGAATGCTTCCGAATGTCCGAAAGTTGCTAAATTCGGACGAATTTCAATTCGTTACGAAACGAATTGCACAAGCCTAGTGGACATGTCTAAAAAGTACACAAGCTTTGGATCTGGGTTTAAACTTTAATTTACACAGTATTAAGCTGTAGCCCGCACAAAAAAAAAACAATAGAGGCTCTACTGAATAAACCCCCCAAAGAGTCCACCATACTAAATTTCCACTCCTGCTTAAATTGAACCATGGTAAATGAAAAACTGTTGCCCATCTCTTTAGATACCTATGCAAAATGTATTTATGGTCAACATGGATCACATACTCACAACCACCACAATGCACCTGTTTGGCCTGTGGGGGAAAGGGGAATGCCCCTTTCTGTTCCCTACTCCCCCTTACCAACCCCCCACCTCTACCCACACCTAACCCCTCTTCTATATTTTCTTCTCTTTCTCTTCTTTTCATTCTATTCCACTATTCTTTTTCTTTACAACCTAAGCCTTGTCACTTTATTGCATGCCAGCAATGGCAAAATAGCCGACACTAGGGAACAAGCGCTATTGTGCGCTAATAACATCTGGCTTTAACGTTTAAGCTGCAAGTGCAATCCAGGCAAGCATGGTGATCTCAGCATCCTAGCCCCGCTCTACTAGTTTTGCAATTCAACGTACTCACAGCGATCCGAATGAGAAAACAAGTAGAGCGGGGCTAGGACGCTAATATTACCACGGAAAAAAATATAGAAGAAACTGCGCTTAAAGTGTACGAATCAAGCTAATGAATTGCCTGAAAAAAGAAAATATTTTAGGAGAAGCAGCAACTAGTCTGAAAACAATCATCAGTGGGTACAAATAAGAAAAAAATATATAGTCGCGCTAACTTATGAATTTGAACATAAGCCCATCACTGGGTAACTGAAAAAATCCAAATATAACAGTGATAACATATAAAAAGCTAAATAAAAAGCAATATATAATCTATGTGAACAGATAATAAACAGAAAATTAACTGTGAATAAAAAATTGATTATTGTCCAAAAATACTGTAGAGCGGAAGAACCCCTCAAAGTTCATATTCACAAATCCATAATGAAAAAAACACCCGTGAGGCGATATCCAAAATTGATAAAGAAATGAAGAAGGAAAGGATTCAGATCTTCTTAGACTTAAATTCGTGACTTTCACCACCACCAGTAGAAGTTACTGCTTACCGAACAGCGATGGTCCCCTATGACGGAGGACCTCAAACAGCCTTAAGTAGTACTCAGTTAAGCCTCCAGAATGTAGCCAGTGGTAAACCTCAGTTGTTTTAATAGCCCGACAGCTCATATAACATCATACAGGTATTCAACGTGGACCATGAAAAAAAAGGGGGGGACACTAGATAGTGTAAAATCCTTGGTGAACATTTATTAAAATAATGAAAACATACTCACAAGAGCAGTTAAAAAGACAGCTTAAAAGTATCACAGCGCCGACCGGTCAATTGGCGCTGGCACACAAACGTCCGTGGGAGTCGAGCAATGGAGGGTGACGTCAGCACAAAGCTCGTATCCTGCCCCACGCTTGCCTGGATTGCACTCGTGGCTTGAACGTTACAGCCGGAGGCTATTAGCATACAATACCACAACGCGCTTGTTCCCTAGTGTAGGAATGACACTTGTAATATGTAAGTGTTCCTAAATGTTTTTGTTAAATCAGCAATTTTAAACAATTTTTACACTTTGGAGATTTTTCCTTCCTCTTCCCCAAACAAACCTCGTGCATGATTGTGTCACAGTCGAGAGACGAGTCGGGAGCAGCAGCAGAGAGTCTTCTCAGTTGGATCTTTCAACACAGAGCGCCTCTGCTGGTTTATAATTTGACCAACCCGTGTTTCTGGTGAGTGATTTTGGAGCAAACAGTGAAGGAGCACACTGGGTGTTATTTCATGTGGATTTCATGTGAATATAATATTAATCTTTAATAACGTTTTTTTTTACCTTTTTTTTTATTTTTCCTTTAACTTTTTTGAATGGACTTTTTTTTTCTTTTAATATTTGGATTATACATGTCTTTCTTTGATCACTGAAAGTACTATATTAATGTATAGTAGGCATTAACTTTTTATTAGTATTTGCACTTTTTACTGTTTTACTGTGATAATTTTTTTTACACATAGTTTTGTTATTCCAGATACTGGATTATTGTTTGCATAGAATTGGTTATACACTACATATGTCTAATTAGTGATTGGGCTGAGCAGTGGGTGTATTATGCCCTGTACACACGATCGGATTTCCGATGGAATAAAATCAGATGGATTTTTCCATCGGAAATCTGATGAAGCTGACTTCCATCAGTCTTGCCTATACACCATTAGTCAAAAATCCGACCGTCCCAAACGCCGTGACGTAAAACACTCCGAAGAGCTGAGAAAAATTAAGTTCAATGCTTCTGAGCATATGTTGACTTGATTCTGAGCATGCGTGGGTTTTTTCTCCGATGGAGTTCCCCACAGACGATCGGAATTTGCTATCGTTTTTTTTTTCAGTAAAATTTAAAACATGTTCTATTTTTTTATACCGATGGAAAAAAGACAGATGGGGCCCACACATGATCGGTTTGTCCGATGAAAAAAGTCCATCTGCCTTTTTTCATCAGAAAAACCGATCGTGTGTACACGGCATTAGTGTTAGATTGTGGGATTTTAGATTTGTGCTGCTTTTTCCTCCTTTCCCATAATTACCAGTGGATCACCGGCATTCTAGTGGCAGCATTCTTGTTCAATCCCTCAATAATTTCCATTATTATCTCTGGCACTGAATCTTCTTCGTTTTTTCCATTCTCCTTTCTCCCTCTCTCCTTTTCTCCCTTCCAATTACAAGCACCTGAATGACGGTAAAGTGTGAGCATGAGTGATGGGGAAACTGCACTTTTGCTTTCTGCCAATTCTTTGAACTTTGTAATAATTGTTTTTACAAATTAATTATAACAAAAATACAGTATCCGACTGGGTATTCCGTAATTGTGTGTGGAGCTGAACTATTTAGCATTTAGTGTCTGTGCACCCTTGTGGAGTCTGCTACATGTGAAGGCTTGAGGAGCTGGTGAGTGACTGGCCTGTGACCCTCCTAGGGAAAGTTAGAATGTTGAGGGTTACAGTCTTGGACTAGACTGTAGGAAGAATGTAGGACTGTATTTTGTTGTCAGAGTATTGAAATTATGAGCTGGAAGCTTCTTGTTTGCAGCAATAGCTTTGCTTTTATGGAGAAATAGAAGAACATATGGCACAAGAAACAGAAACTGAATAACAAACAAGTGCACACTTAGATATAGAAGGTACATCCTGTGAATACAGTTGTGCTCATAAGTTAACATACCCTGGCAGAATTTATGATTTCTTTGCCATTTTTCAGAGAATTTGAATGATAACAGAAAAACTTTTCTTTCACTCATAGTTAGTGTTTGGCTGAAGCCATTTATTATCATTCAACTGTGTTTACTCTTTTTAAATCATAATTACAACAAAAACTACTAGGGTTGTCCCGATACCGATACTAGTATCGGTACCGATACCGAGCATTTGCCGGAGTACTTGTACTCGGGGCAAATGCTCCGATGCTTCACCCACTACCTGGGCAGACAGGGTGATCAGTGCGGTGGGAGAGTTACAAGCACTGATCACCCTGTAAAGATTTAAAAGTCTGACAGCCGGTCCTCTCTCTCAAACCCCCCCCCCCCACCGCGGCTTTCAGCGGTGATCGGTGCTTCTCTCCCACACACGATCACCGCTGACTGTCCCCTATCCTCCTCCAGTCCCCATCTGTCCTTTTCAATGCTGCTGTCCCCCTCCATGCTGCTCCGTGTCCCCCTCTGTTCTCCGTGTCCCCCTCCGTGCATCTGTCCCCCTCTCTTCTCCCCCTCTGTGCATCTGTCCCGCTCTCTTCTCCCCCTCCGTGCATCTGTCCCCCTCTCTTCTCCCCCTCTGTGCATATGTCCCCCTCTCTTCTCCCCCTCCGTGCTGCCGTCCCCCTCGGTATCTCAGGATGGAAAGCGGAGGTAGGAGCTGGTAAACCCGGCTCCTTAGTTTTCTGAATGGACAGAGTCAGTGATCACTGACTCTTTCCATTCACATAACTGAAACATTGTAACCTCCTGTGATTACGATGTCTCAGTTAATGAATGAAGAGAAGCCGCTGTCTTCTCTCCATTTATTATCAGTGCAGCAGAGACTGCTGAGAAAGGGACTGGGGAATCTGTGTCCCTAGTCCCTTTCCCTGTCTCAAATGGGAGATGTCAGAGGTCTGTTAAGACCCCTGATATCTCATCATAGCCCCCCAACAGGGCTGATAAAATAAAAAATTGCAATAAATAATAATAATAAAAAAAATAATAATAATAATAAACACACTGACACTGTCCCCCCCTTAAAAAAAAGAAAGCATTGAAAAAAATAAAAATAAATGAATTAATTAAATAAAAGTATCGGTAATCGGTATCGGCGAGTACTTGAAAAAAAGTATCGGTACTTGTACTCGGTCTTAAAAAAGTGGTATTGGGACAACCCTAAAAACTACCCAAATGACTCCGATCAAAAGTTTACATACCCTGGTGATTTTGGCCTGATAACATGCACACAAGTTGACACAAAGGGGTTTGAATTAGGGTTGTCCCGATACCGATACTAGTATCGGTATCGGGACCGATACCAAGCATTTGCGCGAGTACTTGTACTCGTGCAAATGCTCCCGATGCTTCACCCGATACTTTTTTTTTTTTTTTGTGGCCGGAGAGGGCGGGAGGAGTCAGTGGCTGGGGAGGGCAGGAGAGAGGGCGGGGGAGTGCGGGCGGAGTCTGGCCGGAGAGGGCGGGAGGAGTCAGTGGCTGGGGAGGGCGGAAGAGGAAAGTGCGGGCGGAGTCTGGCTGAAGAGGGCGGGCACAGTCGGTGGACAGAGTCCGCGGGCGGAGAGCGAGTCCCTCACCTGCAGTTGAACCTGGTAAGCTGGCAGGGGTTCAGGGCGCAGCCGCATCAGGATCGGTGACCGGTGCTGTCACATTCGGTCGCCGTCAGCGGCTGAACGTCCCCACGCCCATCTTGGTACACCCTGCACTCGGCTGCAGTAAGCAGCAGCAGACATCTTGTTACACCCAGCCCGAGCTATATGGGCTGGGTGTAACAAGATGTCTGCTGTTGCTTACTGCAGCCGAGTGCAGGGTGTACCAAGATGGGCGTTGCAGCAGTTTTTTTTTTTCTTAAATCCTGTGTCATTTCCCCCCCACCCCCCGCAGCATTTCAGTGCCAGCCACCTATCAGTACCCACAAGTGCTACCTATCAGTGGAATCAGTGCCATCTACCAGTGTCACCTATCAGGTGGCACTGGTAGATGCCACTTATTGCACTGATAGGTGGCACTTATGGGCACTGATTGCACTGATAGGTGGCACTTGTGGGCACTGATAGATGGCACTGATTGCACTAATAGTGCAATCAGTGCCATCTATCAGTGCCCACAAGTGCCACCTATCAGTGCCCACAAGTGCCACCTATCACTGCCCACAAGTGCCACCTATCACTGCCCACAAGTGCCACCTTTCTGTGCCCACAAGTGCCACCTTTCTGTGCCCACAAGTGCCACCTATCAGTGCCCATAAGTGCCCACAAGTGCCACCTTTCTGTGCAATCAGTGCCACCTATCAGTGCCCACAAGTGCCACCTATCACTGCCCACAAGTGCCACCTTTCTGTGCCCACAAGTGCCACCTATCAGTGCCCACAAGTGCCACCTTTCTGTGCCCACAAGTGCCACCTTTCTGTGCCCACTAGTGCCACCTATCAGTGCCCACAAGTGCCACCTATCAGTGCCCACAAGTGCCACCTTTCTGTGCAATCAGTGCCACCTATCAATGCCCACAAGTGCCACCTATCACTGCCCACAAGTGCCATCTATCAGTGCCCCCAAGTGCCACCTATCAGTGCCACCTATCACTGCCCACAAGTGCCACCTATCAGTGCCCATAAGTGCCATCGATCCGTGCCCATAAGTGCCACCTATCAGTCCCCATCTTTCAAACTGTCACATGACATTGAAAAAAAGTATCGGTAATCGGTATCGGCGAGTACTTGAAAAAAAGTATCGGTACTTGTACTCGGTCTTAAAAAAGTGGTATCGGGACAACCCTAGTTTGAATAGCTATTAAAGGTAACCATCCTCACCTGTGATCTGTTTGCTTGTAATTAGTGTGTGTGTGTATAAAAGGTCAATTAGTTTCTGTACTCCTGGCAGACCCTTGCATCTTTCATCCAGTGCTACACTGACATTTCTGGATTCTGAGTCATGGAGAAAGCAAAAGAATTGTCAAGGATCTGTGGGAAAAGGTAGTTGAACTGTATAAAACAGGAAAGGAATATAAAAAGATATCCAAGGAATTGAGAATGCCAATCAGCAGTGTTCAAACTCTAATCAAGAACTGGAAAATGAGGGGATCGATTCAAACCAAACCACGGTCAGGTAGACCAACTAAAATTTCAGCCTCCACTGCCAGGAAAATTGTTTGGGACGCAAAAAAAAACCCACAAATAACTTCAGGTGAAATACAGGACTCTCTGAAAACATGTGGTGTGGCTGTTTTAAGATGCACAATAAGGAGTCACTTGAAGAAAGATTGGCTGCATAGTCGAGTTGCCAGAAGAAAGCCATTACTACACAAAGGTCTCTGTAGCTAAAGGAGAATGCTACTGCTACTTGCCTGGGTGGGAAGTCCAAGTCAAGAAGGTGTTTTTGCTAGCAAGCGTACATTCATGTCCAAAGGGACGTTCTATTGTCCAAAGGCTATGAACACATATCTCTTTTCTTGGTAGAGATGAGGAAGGTGCTTGACCAAGTTGTTCTGAATGCAGAGGTACTTGAACAGGTTAGTGTGGAATGCTAGGGGTATTCATTTTAACTTCAGCACACTTTATAGACCAGGAAGAAACATAATGTGAGTAGCACTGAAGTTGAAATGCTTTCACTTTGCATGCACCCAGAACAGATATTACAGGCTGAAACTGTCCACATGTTTGGACTTTGGATAAAGCATGTATCTATATATATGAGAGGGAGCAAAAGGAATAAGGTCCAACTCTTGTTTCTGTCTACAGTGTCAGTGAGGATGATGGCTCTACAGTGCAGTCTGACAAATGGCAAGGACTGTCCGTGTTACAGAGGAGCAGTGGAGCATGAACTCATTTGTCACATGCTTGGGAAATATCTAGCCACAAAATAAATCTGCACTGAGTGAATTTAAAGGCTGCCATTGATGACTTTCCTTCATAAAATGCTTATACTTTGTTTTATGTTTTCTAAAGGCTGATTCGTTCACGGTGTGTAATGTGAGCTTTTAGTTGGGTCTATTTTCAACACAGACTATTAACAGTATAATAGTAACGTTTGCCCTGTAAAAATAAGCATATGAGTAGTGGGAGCATTGAGCTACATTCCTATGCAATGTTTTATATTATAAAAAATGAATACATTTCTTTTTTTACAAATTGCATTTTCAGTTCTGAATATAATTACTATAAATGCTACATTTAATGTTAATAACTAGGAAAATCACATAGTCATGATAACAATATAATCTATAAGCAACCAACTTTTTATATTTTTGCCTGTATTATATATTTAAGAGTAGCTTTGTAAAGAATGTGCTGGTATTTTCCTTTTCTGTTAGTTAAATATCAGCTTCATTTAACATTTTATATGAACATAGTTTAACCACTTAACAACCACCTGCCGACAAATAACGTTGACAAGGTGGTTGCTTAACTCTGGGAGGACGTTATATAACGTCCTCCCAGAATCGCGCTCCCGCGCGCCCCCTGGGGCGCGCACACGGGAAACTCCGTGACCGCCGGGTCCAGAGGACCCGGCGGATCACGAATCGCGGTAAATCGCCGCTGATAGCGGCCGTTTACCACGTGATCGCTCCGTCAAATGATGGAGCAATCACTTGTAAACAGACCGGCGTCATTTGATGACGCCGGTTCCTCCCTCCCCTCTCTGTACCGATCGGTACAGTGTGAGAGGGGAGGGGGAGGGAGCGGATGGCAGCAGCAGCACTGTGGGCTGGATCTGTGACAATTGCAGTCACAGATCCAGCCATCCATCCATCCCTGCTCAGCCATCCCTGTGCTATACCCTGCCAATACTCTGCAATACACCCTGCCAATACTCTGCAAAATACCCTGCCAATACTCTGCAAAATACCCTGCCAATACCCTGGTGCAATACTCTGCAATACCCTGGTGCAATACTCTGCAATACCCTGGTGCAATACTCTGCAATACCCTGGTGCAATACTCTGCAATACCCTGGTGCAATACTCTGCAATACCCTGCGCAATACTCTGCAATACCCTGCGCAATACCCTGCAAAATACTCTGCAACACCCTGCAAAATACTCTGCAATACCCTGCAAAATACTCTGCAATACCCTGCGCAACACTCTGCAATACCCTGCGCAATACTCTGCAATACCCTGCGCAATACCCTGCAAAATACTCTGCAATACCCTGCAAAATACTCTGCAATACCCTGGTGCAATACTCTGCAATACTCTGGTGCAATACTCTGCAATACTCTGGTGCAATACTCTGCAATACTCTGGGGCAATACTCTGCAATACCCTGCGCAATACTCTGCAATACCCTGCGCAATACTCTGCAATACCCTGCGCAATATTCTGCAAAATACTCTGCAATACCCTGCATAATACTCTGCAATACCCTGCACAATACTCTGCAATACCCTCCACAATACTCTGCAATACCCTCCACAATACTCTGCAATACCCTCCACAATACTCTGCAATACCCTCCACAATACTCTGCAATACCCTCCACAATACTCTGCAATACCCTCCACAATACCCTGTGCAATACCCTCCACAATACCCTGTGCAATACCCGTGCAATACCCTGCCATACACCGCAATACCCTGCCATAGTCCGCAATACTCCGCAATGCCCTGCAATACTCCGCAATGCCCGGCAATACTCCGCAATGCCCGGCAATACTCCGCAATGCCCGGCAATACTCTGCAATAACCACTTCCCGCCCTCCGGCCGTCATATGACGTCCTTGACTTTGTGCGGGGATATCTGAATGATGGGAGCAGCTACAGGCATCATTCAGATATTAGCTTTTTCAGCCGGCGATTCCCTACACCATAAGAACAATCATAGTGGCTGTTCCGCCGCTTGATCATTCTTACGGGAGGCGAGAGGGGATGTCCCCCCCCCGCCGCCCTCCGGTGCTTCTACCGACTCACCGCTACGATCAAAGCCAGGATTGTTGTTTTTTTTTGTATTTTTTTCAGGCTTCCCAGCCTAGAGGTGAGATGTGGGGTCTTATTGACACCCCCCCCCCATATCTCACTGTAAAGAGGACCTGTCATGCCATATTCCTATTACAAGGGATGTTTACGTTCCTTGTAATAGGTATAAAAGTGATCAAAAAAATGTTTAGGGCGGAAAAACATGTCAAACTAAAATAAATAAAGTAAAATGAAGAATAATTTTTTTTTTTTTTTTAAAGCGCCCCTGTCCCCGTGAGCTCGCATACAGAAGCGAACGCATACGTAAGTCCCGCCCACATATGAAAACGGTTTTCAAACCACACATGTGAGGTATCTCTGCGAACGTTAGAGCGAGAGCAATCATTTTGGCCCTAGACCTCCTCTGTAACTCAAAACATGTAACCAGTAAAAATATTTAAAGCGTCGCCTATGGGGATTTTTTAAGTAGCGAAGTTTGGCGCCATTCCACAAGTGTGTGCAATTTTTAAGGGCGACATGTTAGGTATCTATTTACTCGGCGTAACTTCATCTTTGACATTATGCAAAAACATTGGGCTAACTTTACTGTTTTTTTTTTTTTAAGCACAAAACATTTGTTTCCGTAAAAAACGCGTTAAAAAAATTGCTGCGCAAATATCGTGCGAGATAAAAAGTTGCAACAACCACCATTATATTCTCTAAGGTCTTTGCTAAAAAAACATATATATATAATGTTTTGGGGTTCTATGTAATTTTCTAGCAAACAAATGATGATTTTTACATGTAGGAGAGAAATGTCAGAATTGGCCTGGGTGCTCCAGAACGCCTGAAGGTGCTCCCTGCATGTCGGGCCTCTGTATGTGGCCACGCTGTGTAAAAGTCTCACACATGTGGTATCGCCATACTCGGGAGTAATAGCAGAATGTGTTTTGGGGTGTAATTTGTGGAATGCATATGCTGTGTGTGAGAAATAACCTGCTAATATGACAATTTTGTGAAAAAAAAAAATGAGAAAAAAAAAAATCTTGATTTTGCAAAGAATTGTGGGAAAAAATGACAACTTCAAAAAACTCACAATGCCTCTTTCTGAATACCTTGGAATGTCTTCTTTCCAAAATGGGGTCATTTGGGGGGTATTTGTACTTTTCTGGCATGTTAGGGTCTCAAGAATTGAGATAGGCCGTCAGTACTTCAGGTGTGATCAATTTTCAGATATTGGCACCATAGCTTGTCGACTCTATAACTTTCAAAAAGACCAAATAATATACACCAATTTGTACTTATTTTTACCAAAGATATGTAGCAGTATAAATTTTGGCCAAAATTTATGAAGAAAAAATAGTAATTTGCAAAATTTTATAACAGAAACGAAAAAAAAATCATTTTTTTACAAAATTTTCAGTCTTTTTTCTCTTATAGCGCAAAAAATAAAAAACCCAACAGTGATTAAATACCACCAAAAGAAAGCTCTATTTGTGTGAAAAAAAGGACAAAAATTTCATATGGGTACAGTGTTGTATGACTGAGTAATTGTCATTCAAAATGTGAGAGCACCGAAAGCTGAAAATTGGTCTGGTTATTAAGGGGGTTTAAGTGCCCAGTGGTCAAGTGGTTAAATAAAACATCACCCTTATTTTGATATTCAAAATGTCTACACAGGCAATGTTTTATTAATGTTTATGTGACCTCTATAGTTTCCGTTGGTTACAAACAATGCAAATATCAGCAGTCATTTCTAATACATAGTCTTCCGTTATATTCTATCTTTCTATCTAAGGTCATTTTTCATATATTTACTGTTCTGTAGTTCTTCATATATTAAAACACATGAGGCCTTAAAATTAATCTACCAAGTCCTAAGAATAGTATAAAACTAACAATACCGCTAAGCTGCAGACATCGTGATATTGTTAAATTTCAAATCAATTTTTGTACCTGGGGAGCATCTGTTTTCCTGGCATACACAGTTCCTTGTCAAAACTACAACTTACCTCTCAGTGGCCTGTACGATCTACCTCTGTCATTGGACTGTTGAAAGTTGTGAAGGGCTTAAAAGGGTCAGTCTACAAAGAAGAGATAACAGTAAAAAAAGGAAAAAAATGGCGCAAATAGGGTTCCTCTGCTGACACCGCAAACCTGCCTCCAGCCTTCCTCTCATCCTGCCTTCAGCCATCCTCTCATCTGGGACCTACATCTCCCCCGAGGACCGCCTCAGATGACACCGGACCACCATTAACCCCTTACTTGCTGTGACAGGAGGGTCACTTTGGACACAGGGTGAGCCAGGAAATAATGGACATTAAGAAATATACAGTATCTTGGGCTACCTAAAATGGGTTTGTAATATTTATCCACCATATCCCCAAGGATATCTGTAAAGGACTATTTACTGTTTCTGAACTCAACAGGTTAATTGAGAGATACTGAGGTGTTCAGCCTCAATCACCTGTCTAGTGTAATGCTAATGAATTCCAGCTTCTAGAAGACCTGTTTCATTGTTTGTGGTGATGTGGATTGGGGAAATTAAGTCTGTCCTTGTGTGTATTGTAAAGTATCAGACAGTCTGGTGACTATAAAGGTCATGCATAGTCATTCAAACATAAAGGGGATTATTAGAACCTGTTGTCTCATAGCAGACGTCAAAATAATGTGTGGAGTCTTGTAATGTGTGGGTGGAGCTGGGCCATTGTTCATGTTAAACTACTGTGTATTAGATGTATATAAAAGTTACAATGTTTCTCAATAAAATTCATTCGATCTTAGGAAGATACAGAGTGCGTCTCGTTCTTCCAGAAGGATTAATTATATGGGAAGTGGTCAGCCGGCTGTGGAGTATCGACAGTGAATTTGTGTCCAGGAGAGGGAAGATATCTAAACGGTTTTACCTCCTTTGATATTTGGGGTGCCGTTACATTGGTGGCAGCAGTGGGATTTTCCCTCCAGTTCCTGGGACACTCCAAACTACCACAGTGAATGACCAGCTATGCAGCCTGCAGGAAAGTCACGCTGAAAGACCTACTTGAGAGCCGAGATGGACCAGAAGAAGGGTGATGCAGGACCCCGGTCAGTTGAAGATTTGTTTCAGCAATGAGTTCAACAGCGCTTGGCATTATATGGTGCTAACCCATCAGAGACCGCCATACAGGAAGCCATTAGAGGCATCCAGCTGCAGGATGCGCGACAAAAGAGAGAACTAGAGCGACAAGAGAGAGAACGAGAGCGACAAAAGAGAGAACTAGAGCGGCAACATGAGCGGAGAATGGCGGAAATACGGCAATCTGAGACAACGCCTAAAGAACCAGCCGCCATGGAAGAGGACTTCGGAAGGAGGTTGCGAGAGATGCAGATACAGCATAGAGGACCAGTATCAGAGGAGGTCCTGCTGGGATGGTCGGATTCGATCCGCTGCGAACTCTGGAAGAAAGTGCTAGCTCTCGAGCAGCAACACCAGGGAAAGATTCTCCCCTCCATCTATGTAAGGTACTGGTTGCAGTATGAAGTATGAATGCCGTTATTGGGGGAATAACCAAAGCAGGAGTGGACAGCTGAGTTAAGCAGGCTGATCCGGGCAGAGATGCGGTTGGATGAGAGCTACAGAGCCCTCCGGTGGTATGTAGCCCAAGAGTGCCCATGGTCAGCGGATGACAGCCCCACAGAAGGCTTTGACTATGATGGCCTGGGATTGTTGTATTGGGGGCTGTCCAGTGACCCTGACTTTAGGAGTGATCGGGAGTGGCGTTTGGAGGAAATAATGGAGCACAGAGAGCGAAAACTGAATGTCTCGGAAGGGCACTGGGCAGAGGAAGATTTGGAATTTCTGGCCGTTCAGGAATGGGAGCTGGAGATCGCCTACATACAGCTGCTAGAATCTGCTCAGCAGCAGGGTGGTGCTACCTTTGCCTGGGACTATCAGGAAATACCAGTTGACAACTATGAAATCCTGGCTGAAGAATCAGCAGTGGAAAATCTGAAGATTGCCATCCCTAAAGCCGAAGTGGATGATATGGAGTTCCAGGGAGCTAGCCTGGCTGAAGAATCGGCAGTGGAAAATCTGGAGATTGCCATCCCTAAAGCCGAAGTGGATGAGGTGGAGTTCCAGGGAGCTAGGGCAGTTGGCTCATCCCCCCAGCCACAGATTACAGAAGGTATGGATTTAATGGGCTGTTTAGAGGATGTTATGGATTATGCATCACCCCCTCAAGTACTGGCAGCAGGACAGAGTACTGCAGACCCCTGCTCTACACCCGTGGCAGTTTTGGAGGCCCGAGGTGAGAAGCTAATGGTTCCTCTTTCCCAGGGGATTTCAGAGATGCAGGGAGGAGAAGCAGCCCTTTTCCCTCCCCAACAGTTAGCCAGAGCAGATGGTGTGAAGTCCTCAGCAGAAGTGCTGGCAACAGGGCAGAGTGATAGCAACCTCTGCCCAGCACCGGAAACAACTGTGGAGTTTCAGGGAGCCGGGGCAGTTGGCCCCTCTCTCCAGCAACAAGCTGAGGTGGTAAAGCTTTTACCCCCAGCTGAATCACTGGCAGCAGGGCAGAATGCTACTGGCCTCTGCACACAACTGCAACTTGAGCGGATATCGGTGGATGGGACTGCGGTCTCCACTCACAGCAACCCAGCACAAGAGCTGGCAACAGAGCAGAGTGCCGCGGGCCTCTGCTCTCAACTAACAGAAGAGGGAGTTTCGGTGGTACTGGATGGGACTTCGGTCCTCACTGACACAACCCCAGAAAATGGTGTGACACTGGGACAGGAGGATGTCAGCCTTGCTTTGCAAGCACTGGGGGATTTTCACCTACCACAAGTGGATGGGACTTCAGTCTCCACTTGTATACCCCAGGTAGGGATGAGCTTCGTGTTCGAGTCGAACATACGTTCGACTCGAACATCGGCTGTTCGATCGTTCGACGAAGATCGAACGATTTGGGCCGTTCGCGCCAAATTCGAGTGACGCGAACGGCCCACAATGCACTACGCCATCGCAGTGTCATCCAGGCGCTGTGATTGGCCAAGCATGCACTGTGACCCCGCATGCTTGGCCAATCACAGCGCCGGCAGCGAGGAGAGCAATGATTGGCCACAGGCAGGATGCCTGTGGCCAATTATTGCTGAGGGTGTTTAGTACACGCCCCACACTATAAAAGGCCGCCAGCACGGCGGCCTAGTGTAGTGTGTTCCCGGAGCAGGGAAAGACAAGCATAGGCAGGGACAGTGACATTTATTTCTTTCTTGCTTAACCTGGATTCCTTTAGTTTAGGGAAAGAGAAGGATAGGTAGGGAGAGTGTCAGTGTGTTTTACTGTGCGAGTCCTTGTTTCTAGGGACAAAGAAGGAAAGTGAGGGGAATTCTCCTTGTGCTATAGTGTGCTTTAAAAAATTTTTTTTCTAGGGACAGAAAACTCTAGGTAGGGAGAGTGTCAGTTTCTTTCACTGTGCGAGTCCTTGTTTCTAGGAAAAAAGAAGGAAAGTGAGGGGAATTCTCCTTGTGCTATAGTGTGCTTAAAAAAAAAAAATTTCTAGGGACAGAAAACTCTAGGTAGGGAGAGTGTCAGTTTCTTTCACTGTGCGAGTCCTTGTTTCTAGGAAAAAAGAAGGAAAGTGAGGGGAATTCTCCTTGTGCTATAGTGTGCTTTAAAAAAACATTTTTTCTAGGGACAGAAAACTCTAGGTAGGGAGAGTGTCAGTTTCTTTCACTGTGCGAGTCCTTGTTTCTAGGAAAAAAGAAGGAAAGTGAGGGGAATTCTCCTTGTGCTATAGTGTGCTTTAAAAAAACATTTTTTCTAGGGACAGAAAACTCTAGGTAGGGAGAGTGTCAGTTTCTTTCACTGTGCGAGTCCTTGTTTCTAGGAAAAAAGAAGGAAAGTGAGGGGAATTCTCCTTGTGCTATAGTGTGCTTTAAAAAAAAAAAATTTCTAGGGACAGAAAACTCTAGGTAGGGAGAGTGTCAGTTTCTTTCACTGTGCGAGTCCTTGTTTCTAGGAAAAAAGAAGGAAAGTGAGGGGAATTCTCCTTGTGCTATAGTGTGCTTTAAAAAAAAAAATTTCTAGGGACAGAAAACTCTAGGTAGGGAGAGTGTCAGTTTCTTTCACTGTGCGAGTCCTTGTTTCTAGGAAAAAAGAAGGAAAGTGAGGGGAATTCTCCTTGTGCTATAGTGTGCTTTAAAAAAAAAAAATTCTAGGGACAGAAAACTCAAGGTAGGGAGAGTGTCAGTTTCTTTCACTGTGCGAGTCCTTGTTTCTAGGGACAAAGAAGGAAAGTGAGGGGAATTCTCCTTGTGCTATAGTGTGCTTTAAAAAAACATTTTTTCTAGGGACAGAAAACTCTAGGTAGGGAGAGTGTCAGTTTCTTTCACTGTGCGAGTCCTTGTTTCTAGGAAAAAAGAAGGAAAGTGAGGGGAATTCTCCTTGTGCTATAGTGTGCTTTAAAAAAAAAAAATTTCTAGGGACAGAAAACTCTAGGTAGGGAGAGTGTCAGTTTCTTTCACTGTGCGAGTCCTTGTTTCTAGGGACAAAGAAGGAAAGTGAGGGGAATTCTCCTTGTGCTATAGTGTGCTTTAAAAAAACATTTTTTCTAGGGACAGAAAACTCTAGGTAGGGAGAGTGTCAATTTCTTTCACTGTGCGAGTCCTTGTTTCTAGGGACAAAGAAGGAAAGTGAGGGGAATTCTCCTTGTGCTATAGTGTGCTAAAGCATTCCTCATCAACCATCTTTGAAATCCTTGTTTTTTGGACAGTCAGGGAAATTGTCGTTGTGCTATTCTGTGCAAAAGCAATCATCCTCAACCATATTTAGAAATCCTTAAGTAAAGGGACAGAGAAGGACACCTGAAGGTAGCCCTTATTGCTTTTTTCCCATCTCCCTGCAGGCCATCTATTAGAATGTCTGGAAGGCAAACAAGGAGAGGCAGACAGTCAGGAGGCAATAAAAGAGGGCAAGCAGGCTCTGTGTCTGGGGGCAACAGTGCTGGTCGTGGACGCGGTGCATTGTCATCAGCACATGGCCATGGGACACGCTTGTCCTTCTTTTCGGCAGCTGGACATGTTGAGCCACATCATGCCGAAGACTTGGTAGAGTGGATGACCAAGCCCTCCTCCTCCTCCTCCTCATCCTCTCTCACCCAGGCTCAGGGTACTGGCAAAGCAGCTGCCAAAGCGTCCTCTTCCCTGGTATCAATGTCAGACTCATCATCAGTCACTCCTTCCCTAGACCCACCATGTCCTCCTCCTGAGGAGTCCCCCGAACTGTTTGAGCACAGTGTTGGGTACATGCTCCAGGAGGATGCCCAGCGTTTCGAAGGGTCTGATGATGAAACCCAGCTACAGGAAGGCAGTAGCGTGAGAGCAGACAGAGGGGATGCTCAAGAAGGACACCAATCTGGCAGTCATGTTCCAGCAGCTGCAGCATACTGCCAGATTGGCTCCAGTGATGAGGAGGGAGGGGATGATGAGGTCACTGACTCCACGTGGGTGCCTAATAGGAGAGAGGAGGAGGAGGAGGATGAGGAGGAGGCACATCTCCAACGAGGCAGGATGCCCTTTGGTGGCCAGCGTAAGGGCAGTACACTGACGGAATCACACCGCAGAGCTCCGCCTGTGCAGGGCGCTGCCTCTGCCCGTCATTCAAAAAGTTCCTTGGTGTGGGCCTTTTTTGAGGCTAGTGCATCAGATCGCACAGCTGCTGTTTGCAACATATGTCTCAAGCGTATATCGCGTGGCCAAAACATCAGCCGCTTGGGTACCACATGCCTGACCAGACATATGTTGACCTGCCATGCAGCTCGTTGGCAAGCCTACCTCAAAGACCCACACCAAAGAACAAAGCGGACCTCTCCTTGCACCGCATCAGCTGGGATCTCCAACCCCACTATAACTTCAGTCCTCTCTGAAACATGCACTGAGAGGAATGAAGGTGTAGAATTAGGTGTGTCACAGCCAAGTACTTGCGGCCACTCTGCTAGCAGTACACCGACGTCCGATTCTAGCAGGCAAATTTCCCTGCCCCAGCTGCTGGACCGTCGAAAGAAGTTCACTCCCAGCCATCCACATGCCCAGCGGTTGAATGCTAGCTTGGCTAAATTGCTAGCGCTTCAACTGCTGCCTTTTCAGTTGGTAGACTCGGCCCCCTTCCGTGAGTTTGTGCAATGTGCGGTTCCTCAGTGGCAGGTTCCCAAACGCCACTTTTTCTCACGGAAGGCTATTCCGGCTCTCTACCGGCATGTGGAAGGCAATGTCTTGGCCTCGCTGGACAGGGCGGTCAGCGGTAAGGTGCATATTACCGCTGACTCATGGTCCAGCAGGCATGGACAGGGACGTTACCTTTCTTTCACGGCCCATTGGGTCACTCTTTTGGCAGCTGGGAAGGATGCAGGACAAGGTGCAGTAGTGTTGGAGGTTGTTCCACCGCCACGCCTCCAAAATGCTACTACTGGTTGTGACACACCTCTGTCCTCCACCCCCTCCTCTTCTTCTTCCTCCATGGCCTCTTCCTGTGGTTTGTCCTATGAACCAGCGGTGCTCCGTAGCCGTTCACGGGGCTACGCAAGTACGCAGGCAAAAAGATGCCATGCCGTGCTTGCGCTGGTGTGTTTGGGGGACAGAAGCCACACTGGGGCAGAGGTCCTGTCTGCTCTGCAGGGCCAGGCCGAGAGGTGGTTGACGCCACGCCAGCTTAAGCCAGGAATGGTGGTTTGCGACAATGGCACCAACCTCCTCTCCGCCCTCCGACAGGGACAACTGACCCATGTGCCCTGTGTGGCTCACGTCCTTAACCTGGTGGTGCAGCGGTTCTTGGGCAGGTACCCGGGCTTACAGGATGTCCTGAGGCAGGCCAGGAAAGTCTGTGTGCATTTCCGCAGATCTTATAATGCCAGTGCTCGCCTGGCTGAGCTGCAAAAGGAGTTGAACCTGCCCAAGAACCGCCTTATATGTGACATGCCCACCAGGTGGAACTCAACGTTGGCCATGCTGCAGCGGCTGCACACGCAGTAGAGGGCCATCAATGAGTACCTGTGCGACTACGGCACCAGGACAGGGTCAGGGGAGCTTGGTTTTTTTTCTCCACGCCAGTGGGGCATGATCAGGGATGCATGCACTGTCCTGGCACCATTTGAGGAGGCCACGAGGATGGTGAGCAGTGACAGTGCATGCATCAGTGACACTGTACCTCTTGTCCACCTGTTGGAGCACACGCTGCGTGGAATAATGGACAGGGCACTTGAGGCAGAACAGAGGCAGGAAGAGGAGGACTTCCTTGCCTCTC
This sequence comes from Rana muscosa, assembly GCA_029206835.1. Lineage (NCBI taxonomy): Eukaryota > Metazoa > Chordata > Amphibia > Anura > Ranidae > Rana > Rana muscosa. The sequence goes on along the minus strand of CM055117.1, from coordinate 481,721,933 downwards.
AAGGCCCCCTTTACCCAGACAGTGTTCCTTCTGTCCCACCCATCGCACAGGAAGAGGAGGAGGAGGAGGAGGAGGAGGAGGAGGATTGTGTCAGCATGGAGGTGGAGGCTGGCACTCAGCATCATCAGCAGCAGTCTTTTAGGGATGATTTACAGTCCCAAGAAACCAGTGGACTTGTACGTGGCTGGGAGGAGGTGGCTGCGGATCATGTCGTCCTTAGTGACCCAGAGGACTCCGGAGCGAATGCCTCAGCAAACCTACGCTGCATGGCCTCCCTGATCCTGCAAAGTCTGCGGAAGGATCCTCGTATTCTTCGGATCAAGGAGAGGGACCATTACTGGCTGGCCACTCTCCTTGATCCACGGTACAAGGGTAAGGTTGCGGACCTTATGTTACCGTCGCAGAGGGAGCAGAGGATGAGACAACTCCGGGAGGCCTTGCAGAAAGGTCTGTGCAACGCGTTCCCAGAGACTGGGAGGTTACAAACTCCTGGTCCTGGACAACGAGTTGCTGAGGCTTCGGCCAGTCAAAGAAGGAGCGGTGGGGAAGGTGGCCGTCTGACCGATGCGTTCAGACAATTCTTTAGTCCGCAGCCCCAAAGTATGATCGGTTCCAGCAACCATCGCCAGCGTCTGATAAACATGGTGCAGGAATATCTAGGGGCAAGGTCAGACTTGGACACCTTCCCCACCGAAAATCCTCTGGCTTACTGGGTCTTGAGGATGGATCACTGGCCAGAGCTTGCACAGTATGCAATTGAGCTACTGGCCTGTCCTGCATCCAGCGTTCTTTCGGAACGCACATTCAGTGCTGCTGGAGGATTTGTCACGGATCACAGGGTGCGCCTGTCCACCGACTCGGTTGATCGACTGACTTTCATCAAGATGAACCAGTCTTGGATCACCACCAGCTACCACACACCTGATGCTGATATAACAGACTAATTGATTTTAAAATGCACATCCCTTCAAGACTGATGCTGATGCTGAGTGCCTGTGCTGTTATGTTGACTGGCTATCCTCCTCCTCCGAGTCCTCAATGATACGATTGATGATGATAGCTTGGAAGATCATTTTTGTTTATGGGTGCCGCCACCAGTGGCTAAGGCCCAATTTTTCAGCCCCTGTTTTACAGGGGCGTGTAATTACAATTTTTTTAGCAATAATTTGCCATAGGGCTCATTGCTGTGCTCCAAGTACAGTATCTGTGAGGGGTTGGAGTGTTGTGGCACCAGTGCCTAAGGCCCAATTTTTCAGCCCCTGTTTAAAAGGGGCGTGTCATTACAATTTTTGAAGCAATACTTTGCAACAGGGCTCATTGCTGTGCTCCAAGTACAGTATCTGTGAGGGGTTGTAGTGTTGTGCCACCAGTGCCTAAGGCCCAATTTTTCAGCCCCTGTTTAACAGGGGCGTGTCATTACAATTTTTGAAGCAATACTTTGCAACAGGGCTCATTGCTGTGCTCCAAGTACAGTATCTGTGAGGGGTTGTAGTGTTGTGCCACCAGTGCCTAAGGCCCAATTTTTCAGCCCCTGTTCAACAGGGGCATGCAATTACAATTCTTGATCTAATAATTCACAGCAGGGCCCATTGCTGCACCCACCAAGAGTAACTGTCAGGGCTTACAGTGTTGTGGCACCAGCACCACCATCAAAGGCCCAATTTTTACTACCACTGTTCAACAATTATATGTAATTAAAATTCCTGATATAATAGTTGACAGCAGGGCGTTCCAGCACCAACCAAGAGTAACTGTGAGTGCTTACAGTGTTGTGCCAACACCAACAACTAAGGGGCCTATTTCTGCAGAGTATATACGGCAGGTCCCTACTTTCAAACATCCAACTTACAAACGACTCCTACTTGTAAACGCAAGAAGACAACAGGAAGTGAGAGGAAATCTACCACTAGGAAGGAAAATTCTCTCCTGTAAGAATAAATATGGGAGAAAGGTGTCTCCTCTGTACTGATGCTTTATCAGCAATCCTTGTTTCAAGAAAAACACCACATTTCAAAAACAGTTGTCATTGGGACGGAAAGTGAGGTGAAATGTTCTGAACAGGGGCACAGACAGCAAAACAAATGTTACAGGGGTGATAACCCTTACCTATGTTTTCCAAAAAGTTTAAAAATAGATTTTTGGGCTGGAGCTACACTTCAACAATGTACCTGTTCAAAATTACAAACACATTCTACATAAGAACAAACCTACAGTCCCTGTCTTGTATGCACCGCCTGTATACGGCTGTTCAGAGTATATAGGGCCTTTTTTATTTTATGTGCGGGGTTCCCCTTAATATCCATACAAGACCCAAAGGGGCTGGTAATGGGCTGGGGTAGGGGGGGGGGGGGGGTCATGGGGTAGCTATGCCATTTTTCTTAAAGATTTTCATCCATATTACCGGGACCAGACATTACATTAAAGCCGCAAGCAGTTTTAAATGGCTTTTTTTTCCTTTAGAAGTGTCATTTTGTGCAGGGGCAGTTCTAAACACGGGAAACACGTGGCACTTCACAGGCATACTTTAGACACCCCCCAGGTACGATATTTAAAGGAATATTTGACTTTTTTTTTTTCACTTTATGCATCATTAAAATGACTGCTCCCGAAAAACGACCGTTTTTAAAACTTCTTTTTGCATTGATACATGTCCCCTGGTGCAGAACCCGGGTTCCCAAACCCTTTTTAGGACAATAACATGCATAATAGTTGTTATAATTAGCACTTTAGAATTCGAACGTTCGCATCCATTGTATTTAATAGGGCTCTAATGTTCGTACGAACTTTCGGTCCGTTCGCGGGTTCTGGTGCGAACCGAACCCGGGGGTGTTCGGCTCATCACTAACCCCAGGGATGCCGGGCAGTTGACCCAGATCCCCAACAGCATGACAGACTGAGCCCAGTCACCCTGTCTTCTCTCCAGTGGCTGAAAGGACTCCAGGGAGAAGGGCCAGTCCAGGCCTCTCCCCAGCGGCGGGTATGTTCTCTGAGAGAGTGTGGATACCGGCAATAGAGGAATGGACCTATGGACTAACTTCGGAGTCAACCCGTCTGGGGTTGCCTCCTCTGTTAGTCTCCTGCCGAAAGGGGAGATGTGTGACAGGAGGGTCACTTTGGACACAGGGTGAGCCAGGAAATAATGGACATTAAGAAATATATCTTGGGCTACCTAAAATGGGTCTGTAATATTTATCCACCATATCCCCAAGGATATCTGTAAAGGACTATTTACTGTTTCTGAACTCAACAGGTTAATTGAGAGATACTGAGGTGTTCAGCCTCAATCACCTGTCTAGTGTAATGCTAATGAATTCCAGCTTCTAGAAGACCTGTTCATTGTTTGTGGTGATGTGGATTGGGGAAATTAAGTCTGTCCTTGTGTGTATTGTAAAGTGTCAGACAGTCTGGTGACTATAAAGGTCATGCATAGTCATTCAAACATAAAGGGGATTATTAGAACCTGTTGTCTCATAGCAGACGTCAAAATAATGTGTGGAGTCTTGTAATGTGTGGGTGGAGCTGGGCCATTGTTCATGTTAAACTACTGTGTATTAGATGTATATAAAAGTTACAATGTTTCTCAATAAAATTCATTCGATCTTAGGAAGATACAGAGTGCGTCTCGTTCTTCCAGAAGGATTAATTATATGGGAAGTGGTCGGCCGGCTGTGGAGTATCGACAGTAAATTTGTGTCCAGGAGAGGGAAGATATCTAAACGGTTTTACCCCCTTTGATATTTGGGGTGCCGTTACACATGCCTTATATTGTCCTGCACCCTGTGAGTAGCCATTTGGCTGTCTTTTATATAATTTGCCATTAAAGCCTGTTATACTGCACTTAGTTTGGCGCACCTTCCTTTCTTCATTACAAAGAAGTGATGTTTTACTAATAGAGGAAGTCTGGTGGCTGGGCAATCTTTGGTTATATGGTATGGATAATCCAACAAGGAGAAATCCCTGTCATAAATTCCAGATCTTTGTTCCTGTCCACCTGAGAGCTTTAATTGTTCTCACTCACCTTTGTGTGACCCTGCTCCTCCTATTGAATTCTCCATAACATAAGCCGAACAGAGTGGAAACTCTTTATATTGGCCATAACAAGGTTGAAGGGCTTTGTTCACCTGAAATCCAGGGGCTCCCTGATAAAAAATTGTGATTTGCAGATACTGTTAGGTGCTTACAATGTACTACTATTTTTTGTTTGGACTTTTTAGGGCCTGACAGGTTCTCATAAATGTAATAACTAACTAATTAACTAAAACTAACTAGCTAACTAACTAAACACTGGCAATAAAATTTAAAGCATTGCAGTAACTTACAGTAACCTTTATTTTGACTGGCATCCCAAAGAACTGTTACAATAGCAGAAATCACCCCCACATTGCAGTGCACTGCAAGGCACATGCCATATATTGAGGTGCATTAAAAAAAAGATCAGGAATGATTGTCAAGCCATTGGAATGCATTGGCAGCCCGTTTATCAAAAATGAATTGCTGTAATGCAACACACCTATTGGAGCAGATGAACGTGAATAGGCCCTTGGTCCCTCCAGAACTGATATTTCAGTATTAGTATCTTAGGAACTCCTTTCCAAATGTCACTGCTGAATCTCTTATGTATTTGAAATTATGATATTTATTGTGATTTATTAGTACATTTTTTTAAAATCCTCAGTTCAGTAGCATAGGTCCTACAAGATAATGTGCAGAACATCAGCCTTTGAAAGATTTATAAGTTATATGCTGTTAGGGACAGATGTTGTAAAGGAGTTTACAGCCTTTTTGTGTTTCTTTGGTGCTGTAAATAGACTTTACTAAACATGCATTCCTAAACTCCCATCCAATATACATAAATACATATATAAAATCTTTGTGGTTATTTACCTGACCTGTGGCTGTACTGCCCTGGACAATGGACAAAGGCACCAATCATCTCAAAACAGAATTTATGTTTGATTGGGTTGAATTGTGTGGTGGGTGATCATGGGTTTTTGCCAAATTGCCAACTTGAAGCCTACATTTTTTTCTACATCTCTCTTTGTTTTCACAAAAAGAAAACAAATCTGTGACTTTCTAACACTCTTATGTTGCCAGTCACCAAACTGACAACAGGGGAGATTGCTAGCCAGCCTGCATTTTTTGTTGCACTTGTGTGCTAGCAAGCTAGCACTGAAAGCCTAGAGGTATGGCAGAGTTATTAATTCCTTTTGGAACCATAATGGTTCAGGTATCCATGTTGGTCTCTAAATGTAAATAAATGAGTGCCACAATTGCCAAGCACAATTATATATCAGTTTAAAGTGACTCTGCATAGAGGCTGTTGTAAATGCTCTTTTTCTTCTTCACACGTGTTACGGCTCTCTAGCAACTGCTAGATAGTTGTGACGTTCTGTGTAAAACTGACCTTACATTTAAACGATTGATTTTTTTTGTCTTTGTGATCAGTCTGCTGGGATAAAATGGCATCATACCTTATTTCACTTTCCCTCCTGTAGCTATCTGTCATCACCCATTGGCTAGAAATATATGTAGCGGAGCCTCACTCTCCCTCTCGCCTATTGTGAATGGCTTGTGTCTAGGGGTACCTGAGAGAGGAGAGTGCAGGAACACTACGCCAAGCTCTCCCCTCGTATGTGTATGAGGGTTGAGCAGAGTTACTTGAATTACCTCCGGGTCTGTTTACTGCATACGAAGCCTTAGTTGTTCTGTGGAGATGTGTCTGCCAATAACATAGAGCCCCACACCAATCGAAAGTCCAACACTCCTTTATTTATTTTCTTGCAGGGTGAACACGATCAGTTGAACTTTCAGTAATGAACAAACAGGGGTGTGGATACGAGTAGGCCGAGGCACAACTGAACTCTCCTATTCCTTTGCTAGCGAATAGGCCTGGCGCGCGGTCTCTGCCACAGACCGTGAGATTTGGTCGCTGCCACCGACCGGATGAACCGTTGAGGCCCCTGCCACAGGCCTAATAGCAGGCCTCTGCCACTGACCTGAGTTGAATAGCTGGACCACTGCCACAAGTCATAGAATATGAACCACCTTCCTCTCTGAACTTGGCCCCTGTTTGGGAAGATATCCCTCCGGGTGGTCTCCAGAGGTTCATCCGGCACTGGCAATCTGCTGCACCAGGTCTTCGGATGAGTCCCTTCTCCGGTCCCTTTCGCCACTGGATTCGGGTGCCCCACTCCCGGGGCCCCCTAGGACAATCCCTCCCTCGCGGGACCCAGCGGAAGGTACTGGGCCCCAGGCCTCCAGCTGAGTACCTCACCCCAGACTGAAGGTGTCTGGGATGGAACACGAACTCCAAGTGTCCAGGCCTAGGCCACCTGGACCCCGACCGCTAACAGCAGCCCTCAGGCTGAAGGTGCCAGGGACTCGAACCTTGTGGCGAAGATGTCCGCCCCCTTGATATCCTCTCCCAGGATGCACGGCAGGTTCCCCGCCCCGCCGTACAACCGCTGCGAGAGGCCACAAAGGGTACGGCACTTCAGCGATGGTTCAACCCCGACCCAAAGTGACAGCGCCACCTGCTGGGCCGCAGGGAACTATATATCACTGGTGTCTTCACCAGAATTTAAAAGTATATACCCGCTACATATATATATATTTTTACTGGCTGGGCCAATAGACCTGAGCCAGTAAGCCAAGCCTCAGGTCTGTGACAAAGGGCTTATGGTAAAAAAAAAAGTTGAGAGCATAGCTCATATTTTTACATACACATTTATAAAAGTGGTTGTAAACCTCTGACATGAACATGAACAAAGCATATCTCTCTATAGTGTGTGCGTGTCTCAATTCAGAACACTAAGTATAATTTCTGTCTGCTGCCTCATTCCTTTGCATGATTCACTTCTGACAAGTTTTCCTGACATTAAGAGATACAAAGGTGACAAAGGAAAGATCTCCAGCTCACAGACTGTGATTGACAGCCTCAGCCCTGTTCCTGTGTGCTGTGTGAAGGGGTGGGGTGGTTCCCTTCACTCCAACTGAATTCTACAGAGTGTAACTTCATCTCCCTACCCCCTGCTTTCTGAAAGCTCAAACAACCTGTATAAATTCTGCACCTTCAATGGATGTGAAGGAGAGAGGGCAGCAGATAAACAAGTACAACGTATGCAGGAGTATTTGTTTAATCTCTGTGTATCACCTGAGGCCAGCCAGGCCAAGGGCTTACAACCATTTTAAGCCAACTATAGTCCAGCAGTGCTTAACAAATCAATTATAATAAATCATCTGTTTGTCTGTTTGGTGACTGCAAAATCATTTATTTTTTTCAGATGTCCTTATAAGCTACCAGTTAGACTGAGAAGAGAGCTGAACTAGTTGACTTTCTTAATTTCACAATCCCAGCAGAAAAGTGGCAGCTGACAAATCCCACAGTGACATGTTCATTTGGAGCCAGAGGGCCATTCAGTCCAGTTTTTTTTCCTGTCACTACTCTTTTAACCACTTCCATACAGGGCTTTTTATACCACTTCCATACCGGGACTATTCTGGCACTTCTCTCCTACATGTACAAATCATCATTCTTTTGCTAGAAAATTACTCAGAACCCACAAATATTATATATTTTTTTTTTTAGCAGACACCCTAGGGAATAAAATGACGGTTGTTGCAACTTTTTATCTTGCACGGTATTTGCGCAATAATTTTTCAAACGCCTTTTTTTGGGGAAAAAATGGTTTCATGAATTAAAAAATAACAAAACAGTAAAGTTAGCCCAATTTTTTATAAAATATGAAAGCTTATGTTACGCCGAGTAAAAAGATACCTAACATGTCACGCTTTAAAATTGCGCACACTCATGGAATGGCGCCAAACTTCGGTACTTAAAAATCTCCATAGGCGACGTTTTGAAAATTTTTACAGGTTACCAGGTTAGAGTTACAGAGTAGGTCTAGTGCTAGAATTGTTGCACGTGCTCTAACACACGCGGCGATACCTCACATATGTGGTTTGAACGGCGTTTACATATGCGGGCGGGACTTACGTGTGTGTTCACTTCTAAGCGCGAGCTATTGGGGACGGGCGTTTTAAAAAAAAAAGTTATTATTATTTTTATTTATTTTACTTATATTTTAACTTTTTTTTTTTACACTTTTTTTTTTTTTTTTATCACTTTTATTCCTATTACAAGGAATGTAAACATCCCTTGTAATAGGAATGTGTGTGTGTGACAGGTCCTCTTTATGGAGAGATGCGGGGTCAATAAGACCCCACATCTCTCCTCCAGGCTGGAAAGCATGAGATCGTGAAAAAAATTTTCACTGATCTCATACTTACAGCCGCAATGGCGGCTTTGTTTACATTTGAGGACCCGGGCGTGACGTCATCACATCGCGCCCGGGCCTCCGACGATCATAGAGATGACTGGTGACCATCTAGTCACCAGTCATCTCTATGCTCGTCACGTGACCCACCACCAGCGCAGACGATTCTCTCTGGGTCCCCGATGGCACGGGAGAGCCCAGAGAAGCACCGGATGGCGGCGGGAGGGGGGGATGTCCCCTCCCGCCGCCTATAAGAACAATCAAGCGATGGAACCGCTGCTATGATCATTCTTATGGTGCGCAGGATCGCCGGCTGAAAAAAAGGATATCTGAATGATGCCTCTAGCTGCAGGCATCATTCAGATATCCCCCCTCAAACACAGGACGTCATATGACGCCCTCCCGGAGGGAGAGAGGGTTCCTGCTGCCGTCATTTTCCAATGGCCCGGTATGGAAGGGGCTAATGAGCCCACAATATCACAAGTGGTATTGACATGACTGAACTGTATTTTGCATCTGGGTGTAAAATACAGATGCCACAACAAGCTCTGCTTCAGGTAAGGGATCTTACTCAGTGTCTGGCGGCAGGGAAAACAAATGTGAAGATGGGGGAACCATCAGGAGGATAAGGAGGATCATGACAAAACAGAGAAAGTAGATGAAGGAAGGTTCCTTCACCATCTTTTCCAACAATCTTGAATCTTTTTCTATACTCACTAGCCCAACTCCAGAAAATAACAAAATTTAAGTGCATTGCATATCAATTACCTTACTCCTTAGTCTTGGCTCTCAACACCACTTCTTAAGCCATCCTGCAGTTTAATGGATCACAGTTACAGTTTCCTCTTTAATCCAAGCTAACTTCCTGCCCATGGGGACCAGGCAATTGCCCTGTTTGTTATTTTCTAGGACCCTGGAGCCTGTGAGAGAGAACCCGACTATTAGGCAAGTGCTTCCTCCACCAATAGGTTTGCACATCAAGCAAGCAGTGATGTGGACACCTGAAGAATGACCCCAGGAAATAAAAAGAAAAAGAGAGAAGAATCATCATGTGATCGTGGCTTCAGTTAAAGCAGAACTAAACCTATCAATTTAACTTTTTCCCAAAACAGTTAAGCTAGCCATAGTAGACTCCTTTTTTTCGATCAGCCAGAAGGCTGATTGAAAAAAAAAACTGAACAGATTTCCCCAACCACATAAGCAAGGTGGATGGGCAGGGCAGGACTTAGGGTGGTGGGGGCCCCTGGGCTTGAGTCACTTTCGGGCCCTACCTTCTATACATTACAAAAAATGGGCGTGGCACAAATGGTCGTGGCTTGGAAGGGGGTGTGGTTAGAGTCTGAGATGAATGAGGGATGGAGGGAGAAAGAAAGCAGAGTCATGGGGGACGTCGGTCAAATGCACCTTGCACTGAGAGGGTCATTAGACACTCATACATTATATAGCGATGCATGGCACTTAGTGAGGCATGGTGGCACTGACCCTAAAGTGGCACTGACAGGGGCATGGGGGCACTGACCATAAAGATGCACCCTGCACTGACAGACAATGGACACCGACCATTATGTTGCACATTGCAGTAAGTGAGGCACATACCAAAAGGTTGCACTGAGGGGGGCACTAACCACAAAATAGCACCTTGCACCGAGCGAGGAATTGGGCACTCATGCAGTATATAGTTATGCATGGCTCTTAGCGAGGCACTGACTATGGCATGAGAGCATTGGTCATAGAGTTGCACCTTGCACTGACAGAGGCATCAGACATGGACTACTATAAAGTTGCACCTTGCACTGAGTGAGGCATGAGGCACTGAGTGAGGCATGAAGCACTAACCATAAAGTAGCACCTTGCACTAACAGAAGCCTGAAGCACTTGCCATAAAAAAGTTCCACCTAGCACTGAATGAGGCATAAGGCACAGACCATAAAGTCACACTGACAGAGGCACTGAGGATAAAATTGCAATGAGTAAGGTATGAGGCACTGACCCGGAGCAGTATATAACGTTATGCATGACACAGAGAGAGGTATGAGGCACTGATCTGCAGTATAGAAAGTTATGCATTGCACTGATATAGGCAGCACTGACAGAGGTATGAGGCACTGTCGCTGACCTGGTGCTGGTGATATAGGTAGGTATTTAGGGTGACTTTCCTGGTTGATCACTCTTCCGAGTCTTCCGTCCCCTACTACAAGCAGGACTCAGGAGAAACCGACTGTCCACTTTGAGCGCCCGCCCTGCAGTGCATTCTGGGAGGTGTAGTCTCTGCAGCGTGTAGGCACAGCCCGGCCGAGTCTAGTGTGTGTTGTTGAGAACTACATCTCCCAACATGCAATGTGGTGCCAACTAGGACAGCGGTGGAGCCTGCTATTGGCTGCTGCCGCTGATGAGGGTGTAACGGGGGGGGAACTTTTAATGTGTGTCGGCGGTGATGTTCTTTCTGTCACGCTAATCTGACAGAACGCGGCTCACCCCGCCAGCCTTTGCCTAATTAGAGAGCCGCCTCTGCAGGCAGGGGCCCCCTAGTGGACGGGGCCCATGGGCTTGAGCCCAGTCAAGCCCAATGGTAAGTCCGGCCCTGTGGATGGGGAAATCCTTCCCGATGCACTATTGTGTTTTGACAGCAGGACTCTTCTCCTGTCAGAACACACTGATCAGTAGGCTGCAGGTTCTGATTGAATGAAAATTTAACAACAGTCCCATTAGAGAAGAGTTGAATATTGGAACAACTTCTCTCAAATGGATAGATGGATCAAATTTTGGCCAGTCCCTGCTGAACTGGCGGGATTTTGATCCCTCTATGGCCAGCTTTACATTCAGGGCATGCTGTGAATGATAGCTGTCACAAGTGCTTATGCTCTTAAACAAACTGTCAAACCATGTCCTAGCTTGTCACATGTGCTGATGTCCTAGCTTGTCACATGTGCAGCACCCTGATAACTGCAGAGCAAACAAAGGATGACAGCTTCCCTGGCTGTAAACTAAAGGAGGGTTTAGTTCCACTTTAAGTAAAATCATAGGTGTGCACACAGGGTGTGCCAGGTGTGTCTGGGCACACCCTAATCACCTTGTGTTGCACAGTTTTCCCCTGCTGCTTGCTGCAGAGAAAGGAACTGGGGAATCTTTGTCCCAAAAGTGAAACATCAGGGGTCTGTTTAGACCCCTGATATTTAAACAAAGACCCCATTGGGGCTCCTAAAAATAAAAAAAATAAAAAAATAAATGATTGTAATTTTTTTTATTATTATAGCGATACCCTCAGTTTAAGAGGGCTGCTTGTTTGTTTTGGGCCTTGTAATGAACCGCTATCAACCCCTGGCAATCGGCTCTAACCTCTCGTGACACAGTTAGGAAAGGGGGGGGGGATGGCACAACTTCAATATCTCTATTTTGTTATATGGTACAACCCCCTTTCCGTATCCCAGCACAGTAATTGACACTGACCACCAAATTACTTAACTATAACTTTTTACTATTGGTAAAAGTATAAAAGGTAATTTGCATACAATAACTCATGCAGATTCCTGCAATATAAATGCACGCATTAAAAGAGTATAACATTCAATAATGCAATGACAATATAATAACCCCGCTGCAGCTATCCTCCCTCGTGAGCAAAAAATGGCACCCAGCAATGTCCTATACTACCCAGTCAGGCCTGACTATAACCCTGGGTAGTGATGAGCCGAACACCCCCGGGTTCGGTTCGCACCAGAACCCGCGAACGGACCGAAAGTTTGCACGAACTTTAGAACCCTATTAAATACAATGGATGCGAACGTTCGAAATCTAAAGTGCTATTTATAACGACTAATATGCATGTCATTGTCCTAAAAAGGGTTTGGGAACCCGGGTTCTGCACCAGGGGACATGTATCAATCCAAAAAAAAGTATTAAAAACTGCCGTTTTTTGGGAGCAGTCATTTTAAGGCTTCATGCCCACCGACGTTTTTACAGCTTAAAAACGCCTGTCCATGTTATTGTAAATTTTTATTTATTTTTTTTTGAGAAAAAAACCAAAAAAACGTCAGAGCTAAAAAACGCGACCGCGCGTTAGTGCGCGTTTTTGCGCGTTTTTTGGCGCTCGTGTTTTTTTCTGCCTAACTCCGACGCTGAGGAACGCACTGGTCCTGGGTTTTTTTTACAGCTTAAAAACGTCTATGCTATTTGCAGTTTAAAAACATCTAGGTGGGCATGAAGCTATAGACTAACATGGACAGGCGTTTTTAAGCTGTAAAAAACGCTCAAAAACGCGGCTGTAAAAACGTCCGTGGGCATGAGGCCTAATGATGCATAAAGTGAAAAAAAAAAAGTCAAATATTCCTTTAAATATCATACCTGGGGGATGTCTAAAGTATGCCTGTGAAGTGCCACGTGTTTCCCGTGTTTAGAACTGTCCCTGCACAAAATTACATTTCTAAAGGAAAAAAAGCCATTTAAAACTGCTTGCGGCTTTAATGTAATGTCTGGTCCCGGTAATATGGATGAAAATCTTTAAGAAAAATGGCATAGCTACCCTATCACAGCCCCCCCCCCCCCACCCCAGCCCATTACCAGCCCCTTTGGGTCTTGTATGGATATTAAGGGGAACCCCGCACACAAAATAAAAAAGGGGCTGAAAAATTGGGCCTTAGCCACTGGTGCTGGTGCCACGACACTGCAACCACTCCCAGATACTCTAGTTGGAGTGCAGGAATGAGCCCTGCTGCAAAGCATTGCATAAAAAATTGTAATAACACGCCCCTGTTAAACAGGGGCTGAAAAATTGGGCCTTAGCCACTGGTGGCGGCACCCAGAAACAAAAATGCTCTTCCAAGCTATCATCATCAATCGGATCATTGAGGAGGAGGAGGATAGTCAGTCAACATAACAGGACAGTCTCTCAGCATCAGCATCAGTCTTGAAGGGATGTGACATTTGAAAATAAATTAGTCTGTTATATCAGCTTCAGGTGTTTGGTAGCTGGTGGTGATCCAAGACTGGTTCATCTTTATGAAGGTCAGTCGATCAACAGAGTCGGTGGACAGGCGCACCCTGTGATCCATGACAAATCCTCCAGCAGCACTGAATGTGCGTTCTGAAAGAACGTTGGATGCAGGACAGGCCAGTAGCTCAATTGCATACTGTGCAAGCTCTGGCCAGTAATCCATCCTCAAGACCCAGTAAGCCAGAGGATTTTCGGTGGGAAAGGTGTCCAAGTCTGACCTTGCCCCTAGGTATTCCTGCACCATCTATATCAGACGCTGGCGATGGTTGCTGGAACCGATCATACCTTGGGGCTGCGGACTAAAGAATTGTCTGAACGCATCGGTCAGACGGCCACCTTCCCCACCGCTCCTTCTTTGACTGACCGAAGCCTCAGCAACTCGTTGTCCAGGACCAGGAGTTTGTAACCTCCCAGTCTCTGGGAACGCGTTGCACAGACCTTTCTGCAAGGCCTCCCGGAGTTGTCTCATCCTCTGCTCCCTCTGCGACGGTAAGATAAGGTCCGCAACTTTACCCTTATACCGTGGATCAAGGAGAGTGGCCAGCCAGTAATGGTCCCTCTCCTTGATCCGAAGAATACGAGGATCCTTCCGCAGACTTTGCAGGATCAGGGAGGCCATGCAGCGTAGGTTAGCTGAGGCATTCGGTCCGGAGTCCTCTGGGTCACTAAGGACGACATGATCCGCAGCCACCTCCTCCCAGCCACGTACAAGTCCACTGGTTTCTTGGGACTGTAAATCATCCCTAAAAGACTGCTGCTGATGATGCTGAGTGCCAGGCTCCACCTCCATGCTGACACAATCCTCCTCCTCCTCCTCCTCTTCTTCCTGTGCGATGGGTGGGACAGAAGGAACACTGTCTGGGTAAAAGGGGCCTTGAGAGGCAAGGAAGTCCTCCTCTTCCTGCCTCTGTTCTGCCTCAAGTGCCCTGTCCATTATTCCACGCAGCGTATGTTCCAACAGGTGGACAAGAGGTACAGTGTCACTGATGCATGCACTGTCACTGCTCACCATCCTCGTGGCCTCCTCAAATGGTGCCAGGACAGTGCATGCATCCCTGATCATGCCCCACTGGCGTGGTGAAAAAAACCCGAGCTCCCCTGACCCTGTCCTGGTGCCGTAGTCGCACAGGTACTCATTGATGGCCCTCTGCTGCGTGTGCAGCTGCTGCAGCATGGCCAACGTTGAGTTCCACCTGGTGGGCATGTCACATATAAGGCGGTTCTTGGGCAGGTTTAACTCCTTTTGCAGCTCAGCCAGGCGAGCACTGGCATTATAAGATCTGCGGAAATGCACACAGACTTTCCTGGCCTGCCTCAAGACATCCTGTAAGCCCGGGTACCTGCCCAAGAACCGCTGCACCACCAGGTTAAGGACGTGAGCCACACAGGGCACATGGGTCAGTTGTCACTGTCGGAGGGCGGAGAGGAGGTTGGTGCCATTGTCGCAAACTATCATTTCTGGCTTAAGCTGGCGTGGCGTCAACCACCTCTCAGCCTGCCCCTGCAGAGCAGACAGAACCTCTGCCCCAGTGTGGCTCCTGTCCCCCAAACACACCAGCGCAAGCACGGCATGGCATCTTTTTGCCTGCGTACTTGCGTAGCCCCTTGAACGCCTACGGAGCACCGCTGGTTCCGAGGACAAAGCACAGGAAGAGGCCACGGAGGAAGAAGAAGAGGAGGGGGTGGAGGACAGAGGTGTGTCACAACCAGTAGTAGCATTTTGGAGGCGTGGCGGTGGAACAACCTCCAACACTACTGCACCTTGTCCTGCATCCTTCCCAGCTGCCAAAAGAGTGACCCAATGGGCCGTGAAAGAAAGGTAACGTCCCTGTCCATGCCTGCTGGACCACGAGTCAGCGGTAATATGCACCTTACCACTGACCGCCCTGTCCAGCAAGGCCAAGACATTGCCTTCCACATGCCGGTAGAGAGCCGGAATCGCCTTCCGTGAGAAAAAGTGGCATTTGGGAACCTGCCACTGAGGAAACGCACATTCCACAAACTCACATAAGGGGGCAGAGTCTACCAATTGAAAAGGCAGCAGTTGAAGCGCTAGCAATTTACCCAAGCTAGCATTCAACCGCTGGGCATGTGGATGGCTGGGAGTGAACTTCTTTCGATGGTCCAGCAGCTGGTGCAGGGAAATTTGCCTGCTAGAATCGGACGTCGGTGTACTGCTAGCAGAGTGCCCGCAAGTACTTGGCTGTGACACACCTAATTCTACACCTTCATTCCTCTCAGAGCAGGTTTCAGAGAGGACTGAAGGTATAGTGGGGTTGGAGATCCCAGCTGATGCGGTGCAAGAAGAGGTCCGCTTTGTTCTTTGGTGTGGGTCTTTAAGGTAGGCTTGCCAACGAGCTGCATGGCAGGTCAACATATGTCTGGCCAAGCATGTGGTGCCCAAGCGGGTGATGTTTTGGCCACGCGATATACGCTTGAGACATATGTTGCAAACAGCAGCTGTGCGATCTGATGCACTCGACTCAAAAAAGGCCCACACCAAAGAACTTTTTGAATAACGGGCAGAGGCAGCGCCCTGCACAGGCGGAGCTCTGCGGTGTGATTCCGTCGGTGTGCTGCCCTTACGCTGGCCCCCCGAGGGCATCCTGCCTCGTTGGAGATGTGCCTCCTCCTCATCCTCCTCCTCCTCCTCCTCTCTCCTATTAGGCAACCACGTGGAGTCAGTGACCTCATCATCCCCTCCCTCCTCATCACTGGAGCCAATCTGGCAGTATGCTGCAGCTGCTGGAACATGACTGCCAGATTGGTGTCCTTCTTGAGCATCCCCTCTCTCTGCTCTCACGCTACTGCCTTCCTCTAGCTGGGTATCCTCATCAGACCCTTCGAAACGCTGGGCATCCTCCTGGAGCATGTACCCAACACTGTGCTCAAACAGTTCGGGGGACTCCTCAGGAGGACATGGTTGGTCTAGGGAAGGAGTGACTGATGATGACATTGATACCAGGGAAGAGGACGCTTTGGCAGCTGCTTTGCCAGTACCCTGAGCCTGGGTGAGAGAGGATGAGGAGGATGAGGAGGGCTTGGTCATCCACTCTACCAAGTCTTCGGCATGATGCGGCTCAACACGTCCAGCTGCAAGAAGGACAAGAAGGACAAGCGTGTCCCATGGCCACGTTCTGATGGCGATGCACCGCGTCCACGACCAGCACTGTTGTCTCTAGACACAGAGCCTGCTTGCCCTCTTTTATTGGCTCCTGACTGTCTGCCTCTCCTTGTTTGCCTTCCAGACATTCTAATGGCCCGCAGGGAAATGGGAAAAGCAGCAATACAGGCTAAGTTCAGGTGTAATATGGTCAGGAGGCACACTCCGCCCGCTGTAAGTGCCGCAAAATTCTGTTGGTGTAACACACCAGGAAAAAGCAGCAATACAGGCTAAGTTCAGGTGTAATATGGTCAGGAGGCACACTCCGCCCGCTGTAAGTGCCGCAAAATCCTATTGGTGTAACACTCCAGGAAAAAGCAGCAATACAGGCTAAGTTCAGGTGTAATATGGTCAGGAGGCACACTCCGCCCGCTGTAAGTGCCGCAAAATCCTGTTGGTGTAACACACAAGGAAAAAGCAGCAATACAGGCTAAGTTCAGGTGTAATATGGTCAGGAGGCACACTCCGCCCGCTGTAAGTGCCGCAATATCCTGTTGGTGTAACACACCAGGAAAAAGCAGCAATACAGGCTAAGTTCAGGTGCAATATGGTCAGAAGGCACACTCCGCCCGCTGTAAGTGCCGCAAAATCCTGTTGGTGTAACACACCAGGAAAAAGCAGCAATGCAGGCTAAGTTCAGGTGTAATATGGTCAGGAGGCACACTCCGCCCGCTGTAAGTGCCGCAAAATCCTGTTGGTGTAACACACCAGGAAAAAGCAGCAATACAGGCTAAGTTCAGGTGTAATATGGTCAGGAGGCACACTCCGCCCGCTGTAAGTGCCGCAAAATCCTGTTGGTGTAACACACCAGGAAAAAGCAGCAATACAGGCTAAGTTCAGGTGTAATATGGTCAGGAGGCACACTCCGCCCGCTGTAAGTGCCGCAAAATCCTGTTGGTGTAACACACCAGGAAAAAGCAGCAATACAGGCTAAGTTCAGGTGTAATATGGTCAGGAGGCACACTCCGCCCGCTGTAAGTGCCGCAATATCCTGTTGGTGTAACACACCAGGAAAAAGCAGCAATACAGGCTAAGTTCAGGTGCAATATGGTCAGGAGGCACACTCCGCCGCTGTAAGTGCCGCAAAATCCTGTTGGTGTAACACACCAGGAAAAAGCAGCAATACAGGCTAAGTTCAGGTGTAATATGGTCAGGAGGCACACTCCGCCCGCTGTAAGTGCCGCAAAATCCTGTTGGTGTAACACACCAGGAAAAAGCAGCAATACAGGCTAAGTTCAGGTGTAATATGGTCAGGAGGCACACTCCGCCCGCTGTAAGTGCCGCAAAATCCTGTTGGTGTAACACACCAGGAAAAAGCAGCAATACAGGCTAAGTTCAGGTGTAATATGGTCAGGAGGCACACTCCGCCCGCTGTAAGTGCCGCAAAATCCTGTTGGTGTAACACACCAGGAAAAAGCAGCAATACAGGCTAAGTTCAGGTGTAATATGGTCAGGAGGCACACTCCGCCCGCTGTAAGTGCCGCAAAATCCTGTTGGTGTAACACACCAGGAAAAAGCAGCAATACAGGCTAAGTTCAGGTGTAATATGGTCAGGAGGCACACTCCGCCCGCTGTAAGTGCCGCGAAATCCTGTTGGTGTAACACACCAGGAAAAAGCAGCAATACAGGCTAAGTTCAGGTGTAATATGGTCAGGAGGCACACTCCGCCCGCTGTAAGTGCCGCAAAATCCTGTTGGTGTAACACACCAGGAAAAAGCAGCAATACAGGCTAAGTTCAGGTGTAATATGGTCAGGAGGCACACTCCGCCCGCTGTAAGTGCCGCAAAATCCTGTTGGTGTAACACACCAGGAAAAAGCAGCAATACAGGCTAAGTTCAGGTGTAATATGGTCAGGAGGCACACTCCGCCCGCTGTAAGTGCCGCAAAATCCTGTTGGTGTAACACACCAGGAAAAAGCAGCAATACGGGCTAAGTTCAGGTGTAATATAGTCAGGAGGCACACTCCGCCCGCTGTAAGTGCCGCAAAATCCTGTTGGTGTAACACGCCAGGAAAAAGCAGCAACACGGGCTAAGTTCAGGTATATAAAGTGCAGGAGGCTTAGCAACAATGACACTGACACTGTCCCCTACCTATCCTTCTCTCTCCCTGCACACAAGGTTTATCAAAGTATATGACACTGACACTCTCCCTGCCTATCCTTCTCTCTCCCTACACACAAGGTTTAGCAAAGAATATGACACTGACACTCTCCCTGCCTATCCTTCTCTGTCCCTACACACAAGGTTTAGCAAAGAATGGATTTGACACTGTCCCTGCCTATCCTTCACTTTCCCTGCTCCGGAACACACTACACGAGGCCGCCGCGCTGTCGGCCTTTTATAATGTGGGGCGTGTACTAAACCCCCTCAGCTATAATTGGCCACAGGCATCCTGCCTGTGGCCAATCATTGCTCTCCTCGCTGCCGGCGCTGTGATTGGCCAAGCATGCAGGGTCACAGTGCATGTTTGCCCAATCACAGCGCCGGGATTACACTGCGATGGTGCAGTGTATTGTGGGCCGTTCGCGTCACTCGAATTTGGCGCGAACGGCCCAAATCGTTCGTTGTTCGCCGAACGCTGCGAACAGCCAATGTTTGAGTCGAACCTATGTTCGACTCGAACACCGAGCTCATCCCTAACCCTGGGGTATAGTTTGTTGAAGAATCTTCGCTAGCAACTCTCGGTGGTGCACATAAAGAAACAAACTGTAATCCAATAGGGGTAGCAGATGATTCTTTAACTTGGTAAAGCTGGAGAGACTGATAAACTCAGTTCAGCAGACGGTCTCTCCAAAATATAACTGTGGTCAATGATGGGCCTAGGCAAAGTAAATAGGCAACAAAGTTATTTAGATGTGGTTCTGAGCTGGCGCTCTCTCACCCATACCGGACCGACTCCTGTCCTTTTTCTCCGCTACTGTGAGTGGCTTCACAGTGCCCACAATGCACCGGGTCTTCGGTCCTCCAGAAGATGGTGGCACCTCAGGTGGATCGGATGCTCCGCAGGCTCCTCGGCGAAATGGAAGGCTCTCTGGAACAAAGTGCGAGGCCCAGGCTTCAGGCCTTGCACGCGCAGCAGGTGAGTGCAGGGATCCTCTTGCAAGGAGGGCGGCTTTCCAAGAGAAAGAGCGAGGCCCCTCCTCTCCCTTTTAAAGTCCACCCCAGCAGTCCTTGTACGGGGAAATGCACCCTGGGTGCTGCAAAGCGTGCTGGGAACTGTAGTCTTGTGGGTGAAAACGATACCCCGCTACACACTCCCCCCACTTGAAATCTTTGGTCCCCAAAGACAGTATCAACAGTAGGAGAATACAAACTCATTAAGGGCATCTAGAGAATTTGGCAGAGGAAACTCCCACCATAACAGGGATGGGAGCTTGTCCTGCCCACTGGTTACATCAATGGGGTTGACGGACCTGCCTAACTGTGCCAGAGAGTGAGCTGGGGTTGCCTTCCACCAAATGCACAGCAGAAGGATCAGGTGTTGGTAATGTCCTTCGAGCAGTGATTACTGTATCCTCAGAACTTTCCCCCATCTGGGTATAGGTTAACTTCCTGGGAGGACGAATGGTTCTCCTGGCTCTTTGCTCTCTTGGGGCGACTGTCTCATCCCTCACTGTATCGTCTTCTGAAGTAGGTACACTGGGCTCCAATACTTCTGGTACATCCAGATCAGGTGCAGGAAGATGTTGGGAATAATCTTGATGATCAGCAGATGGTGACCATGTGGCATCTTCCCACTCTTCAGACAGAGGACTAGACGGAACAAACTCAGTGGCCTCCACATTCAATGTACTATCCACAGTACCCTCAGAGGGTGGAAGATCTATAGACATGGGCTCTGGGGTCTGAGAAGGCCACAACCATCCAAGCTCTTCTTCTTCACTCTGATCAGAGACATCCATTTCTCCAGACTGAGATACCTGAGACCGAGTGTTTGGCCTAGGTGTCTCCAAGTTTGAGGATGATCCAGGGGAATCTTCCACAGGAGGTATCCGAACCGCTTCTGAAAGTGGAAGTAAATGATTTCAGTGCCATGTCTTCAGCGGCCCTATCTTCCCTTCTGGTTTTAGCTGATACACCGGCAGGTCTGGCAACTTCTTACAGATCACGTATGGTTACGGTCTCCATCTGTCTGCTAATTTATGCTTCCCTGGAACTCCTAGGTTTCGCAGCAGCACTCTGTCTCCTGGCTGTAGGTCCTGGATTCTAACTTTTAGGTCAAAGTTCCTCTTGTTCCGGGCACCTTTTTGCTCTGAGGCCACTTAGGCCTGTTCAAAAGCTAGCTTCAAACTCTTCCTCAGTCTGTCTACATATCCCTTATGTGAGGTGGCTGAAGTTCGATCTGTTGATATGCCGAACGCCAGATCCACAGGCAGTCTTGCTTCCCTGACAAACATAAGGCGATACGGAGAGTACCCTGTGGCATCGCTAGTGGTACTGTTGTAAGCGTGCACGATGGCCGCTATGTGCTTGCTCCAGTGCTGCTTCTGCTCACTACTCAGAGTCCCCAACATATTTAACAGAGTCCTGTTGAACCTCTCTGGCTGAGCATCACCCTGAGAGTGATAAGGGGTAGTGCAGGTTTTCTTGATGCCCAAAGAGTCCAACAATTTCTTAATCAATCAACTCTCAAAGTCTCTCCCTTGGTCAGAGTGCAGGCGCTGTGGCAGTCCATAATGCACAAAGTATTTCTCTACTAGGATTTTAGCTACAGTGGATGCCTTCTGGTCTTTGGCTGGAAAAGCCTGGGCGTAACGGGTGAAATGGTCGGTTATCACCAGAACATTTCCTTGTCCACTTAAGTCAGGTTCGAGACAGAGAAAGTCAATGCACACCAAGTCCAAGGGTCCTTGACTCTGCAGATGGCCCATTGGGGCAGCTTGACCTGGCAATGTCTTCCTCTGGATACAGCATGCACAGGAGTGGCAGTACTCCTCCACTTCAGCCCGCATACAAGGCCAATAGAACCTATCCCTTACAAGTTGTAATGTTCGTTCGGCCCCCAAGTGGCTACGATTATCATGTAAGGCAGCCAAAACAGTTCTTCTGTATTTCTCTGGCAGAAACAGCTGCCATTTCTCTTCTAGGTCATCAGAGGGGCCCCTTCGGTAGACCACCCCTTGATACACCTGCAACTTGTCCCATTCTTTGTGGACCAACCGGGCCACCTTTGAGGGGTCCTTCAGAAGTCTACCTGGATCCTGGTCTTCCAATGTCTCCAGTGCTAATCTTCCCCAAGGATCTTCCAACTGGTCTTTCCTTAAGTCCTTTTTGGACAGTTTGGGCAGGTCATCCTCTCCAACTTGGGTCACATTGCAGTAACACTTAGGCACCCCCACCTCAGAAACACCGATCTCTTCAGCCCTTGACCCACCACTAGCTTGAAGCTGTACTCCTTGACACAAGGCCCGTACCCCATATGGGGTTACCTGGGTCCAATCTTCTGGATGGTGGGTGGGTGCGTGGCCTCTTCTGGACAATGCGTCTGCATCACGGTTTCCATCTCCGGGCCTATACTTCAGGCTGAAGTTGAATCCGGCTAGGGCTGCTAACCAACGTTGACCAGTGGCATCCAGCTTGGCCGTGGTGAAGATATAGGTGAGTGGATTATTGTCAGTCTTTACTGTGAAGTCAGCTCCATACAGGTAATCTCTGAGTTTATCCACGACTGCCCATTTTAGGGCCAGGAACTCCAACTTGTGGGTGGGGTAGTTCTTTTCTGCGGGTGCCAGACTTCTACTAACTTGGCAACTGGGCGCAACTGCCCTTCATATTCTTGGAATAGCACCCCTGCTAGACCATCATGGCTGGCATCTACATGCAGTTCATATGGCTTCTTGGGATCAGCATAGGCCAGGACTGGTGCAGTGGTAAGACTCTTCTTTAACATCTGGAAGGCTTCTTCGCACTCCCCTGTCCACTGATCTTCCACGGACTCTCCAGGCTTCCTGGGGCCAGTATCATCCTCCTCTCCTTCCGTCTTCAGTAGCTCATTTAGGGGTTTGGCAATTTTTGCAAATCCTTCCACAAATCTACGGTAGTAGGAACAGAAGCCTAGGAAGGATCTGAGCTCAGTCACTGTAGTTGGTCTGGGCCAGGAGGTGACTGCTTCCAGTTTATAAGGGTCTGTAGACACTCCTCCTGCAAATACTATGTGCCCCAGATAGTGGACCGAGGACTGGTAGAACTGGCATTTTTCTCTGGAGAGTTTTAGTCCTTCCTCACCGAGTCTCTTCAGGACTTTCTCCAATCTTTCTTCATGCTCCTCCAGAGTCTTCCCGAAGACAATGATGTTGTCTAGGTACACCAGGACTTCGATCAGATTCATGTCCCCAACGGTCTTCTCCATCAACCTCTGGAAAGTAGCGGGGGCTCCCGACAGGCCTTGGGGCATTCTAGTGAATTCATAGAATCCCACTAGGGTGATGAAGGCCGTCTTCTCCTTATCTTCAGGGTGCATTGGGATTTGATAATACCCACTCTTCAGATCCATTACACTGAACCACTTGGCCCCAGACAGACTCTGCAAAGCGTCTTCTATCCTGGGGGTAGTGTACTGGTCGGGTATGGTCTTCCGGTTGAGAGTCCTGTAGTCTATGCAGAGTCTCAGCGACCCGTTCTTCCTTACCACCACAATGGGGGAAGCATATGGACTTCTGGACTCTCGGATGACCCCTGTCCTCTTTAGCTCTGCCAACTACTCACGCAAATCTTCCAGGTCAGCCAGTGGAACTCTTCTGACCCTCTCCCAAAAGGGTTTGTCTTCTTGAAGACGGATTTTATGGGTGGCACTTCTCGCACACCCCACATCAAACTTATCTTCTGAGAATATCCTCCTCCACCTTGTCAGCTGAGCCTTGGCCCTCTCCTTCCATTTCAGTGGCAAGGCGGTATCTTCAAGGCAGAGCTCCTCCAGGGTTGCTTCTCCTCCCTTGGACCCTAATTCAGACAGGGCCACTGGGGTAGCAGGATTCACCTTGCCCAGTAGCACCCAGGCTGGGATCTTCACAGGAGAATTTGTGACATTTCTGACACTCACTGGAATCTGGCCCTTGGCTTTCTTCAGTGCCCTCAACGGGACCACTTCAGGGAGTACTTCCAATCCTTGGTGAGTGTTGAAGGGGTCTGGTTCCACAACTACAAAAGGACCCGGCTGCTCCCAGGAGAGTTTTACTGTAGCCTGAAGACATGTCACCTCACCAGGCTGCAGTATCTTCTCTCTTCTAGACAGTCTCCAGACTCTTCCCACTCCCTCGTCCGGGGCCTTTTGCTCCAGGATCATCTTCTGGTAGACCTGTTGCAACATGGGGTGAATCTTCTGTTTGGGGGAACTCCGCTCTTCCACTAACGGGGTCAGCAGTCTCCGGACCAAGTCAGTGTTGGTCCCTATCAACATGGACATCGTGTTAGCTCCTGGTGGGCGAGGGCAAACCACCGCCAGGGTGTCAAAAACTTTGGCCTTCCCGGGTCACAGAGGGGTCAAAGGCCAGCCTGATTGAAACATAACCGCCGTAGGGGAAACTGCGAGTGCCAATCCCCCCTATCTTCAGGTCTTCCAGCTTCTGCAAAGGTACGTGACTCAAATGCTTCTGATAAAAGTCTCTGTATACGAGAGTCACTTGGGCTCCTGTGTCTAGTTGTGCCTTTGTGTAGACTCCCTCCACTTGAACGGAGACTAGAGGGGAGGGTCCAACGAATTTATCCGAGAACATCTTAGGAGGTATTTTCTCCTTTGGACTCCTTGATTTTTCCAGTGTTTTTTTTCTTTTTCCATTTCTCTCTGGACCTCAACCCTTTTTGAACCTGGTATGCATTGATCTTTCTCTGGTGGTCAAATTGCAACTCCCGACAGGCGGTATGGGAGTTTTTAGGAGGGGCATTGTTGCCCTTCTCTTTTTTTTCTGCTTGTCTTTGGATCTTCTTGGAGATTTCTGTAGGTAGCGGGCGCCCGGCTGACTCCTTCACCGGGGCCCTCTGAAGTTTTCCGCCGGCTGGCATTGAGTACCTCTATTCTTTCTCAGACTGGGGCACCTTCTATCAGGGTGGCAAATTCCTCCACAATTTAAGCAGACAATTTCCTTCCTTATTTTTGGGGATGCTGGAATAGGGACATTCCGGTCCGGTTCCTTCCGGATCTCTTCTTTCTCCTTAGCTCCTGAGTTCTTGGCCAATAAAGAGGTCAACAAGTCCAGTACTTGGGCCATTTGAGACTTCAGGGTTTCTACTTCTGGGTCACGTTCAGTAACCACTGTCGTTCTAACTCCTCCCAAAACAGGTGGGGTGGTTTTCTCAACCCCCTCTTGATCCTTCATCAAGGCCTCTTCGTCCCTTATGATCCGCACAAGGTCTGTGTAATTGAGAGCCATAACTCCGTCAGAGGTCTTCAGGTGGAGCCAAACTGGATCCGACCGTAAGGCTCCCCTTAGGATCTGTTTCATCCTGGTAGCATCTATGACCTGTGGTTGCATTCCTTTTCTCAGTACAATCTGGCACAGCATTCTATTAAGTCTCCGGACATACTCGGACAACTTCTCCCTTGGCTGTTGGAAGGTATGTTCAAATTGATACACCAGCTCCGACACCTTCTCCAGCTGGCCAAACTCCTCCTGCAACATAGACAAATAATCCATTGCTGTACACACAGTATTGCTGCACCTAAGATTTTCCACAGCCTCAGCAGCAGGACCTTTCAAGCTCTCACTGATGCGCTGCTTCTTCTGCGCTTCTGGAACTTCCCAACCTTCTACTGTCTGCATTGCCTGCTCGATCCAAGTATCGAAATCTTCCTCCCCGGGTGGCACAGGTTGTGTTCCTGAAAACACCCAGAGTTTCTGGTACCCAGCTTCCACATGTACCGTGTTGTTTTTTTGGCACTTAACAACAAAGTCCCCCAAAGCAGTCAGCAGTTCCGGACCTATGGTGGTCAGGGATGACTTTGTTGCTTTCGTTTCGCTACTGCCTCCCATTTTGGAGAAGAGTGACGGAGATAACTGTGGGGAGGTCCGTGGGGACTCTTTCTTCACAGCCCCAGTATGCACTAAGCGATACGTTCTGTCATCTATGTCTTTTACACTCTGCCCTTTGAACTCTTCTGAGACTCCTCTTGTCCACTCTATTAGTGCATATGCCCCCGAGGTATTTGTCTTTACATCCGCCACCCATGCTTTCCAGTTTGGGGATATTGACATTATTAGCTGCTTTACCTCTTCTTTCTCCTGGATCCCTCCCGGGAGTTCAATAGCTACCTCCCGGAGTGGATCCACAGCCTCCTCTGTGCACCATTCTGTCACTGCCTGCAAGTCCATGTTGGTACTTCAGACCGCCTTGATTTCAGCGTGCAATGTACAAGGATCCCGGAACCGAGCCCCCACGTATAGCGATACCCTCAGTTTAAGAGGGCTGCTTGTTTGTTTTGGGCCTTGTAATGCACCGCTATCAACCCCTGGCAATCGGCTCTAACCTCTCGTGACACAGTTAGGAAAGGGGGGGTGGCACAACTGCAATATCTCTATTTTGTTATATGGTACAACCCCCTTTCCGTATCCCAGCACAGTAATTGACACTGACCACCAAATTACTTAACTATAACTTTTTACTATTGGTAAAAGTATAAAAGGTAATTTGCATACAATAACTCATGCAGATCCCTGCAATATAAATGCATGCATTAAAAGAGTATAACATTCAATAATGCAATGACAATATAACAACCCCGCTGCAGCTATCCTCCCTCGTGAGCAAAAAATGGCGCCCAGCAATGTCCTATACTATCCAGTCAAGCCTGACTATAACCCTGAGGTATAGTTCGTTGAAGAATCTTCACTAGCAACTCTCGGTGGTGCACATAAAGAAACAAACTGTAATCCAATAGGGGTAGCAGATGATTCTTTAACTTGGTAAAGCTGGAGAGACTGATAAACTCAGTTCAGCAGACAGTCTCTCCAAAGTATAACTGTGGTCAATGATGGGCCTAGGCAACAAAGTTACTTAGATGTGGTTCTGAGCTGGCGCTCTCTCACCCAGACCGGACCGACTCCTGTCCTCTTTCTCTGCTACTGTGAGTGGCTTTACAGTGCCCACGATGCACCGGGTCTTCGGTCCTCCAGAAGATGGTGGCACCTCAGGTGGATCGGATGCTCCACAGGCTCCTCGGCGGAATGGAAGGCTCTCTGGAATAAAGTGCGAGGCCCAGGCTTCAGGCCTTGCACGCGCAGCAGGTGAGTGCAGGGATCCTCTTGCAAGGAGGGCGGCGTTCCAAGAGAAAGAGCGAGGCCCCTCCTCTCTCTTTTAAAGTCCACCCCAGCAGTCCTTGTGCGGGGAAATGCACCCTGGGTGCCGCAAAACGTGCTGGGAACTGTAGTCTTGTGGGTGAAAACGATACCCCGCTACATTATTATTTATTTATTTTTTAAATAATAATAAAAAATAAATAAATAAATAAACTCCTAACACTAATCTCTGCCTTACTGACACTGTCCATTGCCATACTGATTTTATATATATATATATATATATATATATATACACACATATATACATATACACACACACACACACACACACTGTGTGTTTGAGCTTTGGGGTGCACACCCTAATGCAATAGGCTGCGCACACCTATGAGTAATATGTTCATCTAGATAGTTTTTTTTCAAAGAAGCATGTTGCCAGGTGTAGTGCCCTTTAATCACTAACCCCTTCTGTGGTAATGTAGCGGATAGAGTTAGAGCCCCTTTATATGCCATCTGTGAGTGGGGCCTAGTAGAGTTAAAGGTATGGGAGCAGGACACTCATGATCAGCAAGATGTAGTGTTGTGCTTGGAGAAGAAAGAAGGAGAGAGCCTTCTGCAGGGCTGAACTGCCAGACTGACCAGAAGAGAACACATAGGGATGAGATGGATGAGATGGAGAAACCTTGCCACCCGTGACTTTTGTCTAGCAGGTCCTGTGGCTTGATTTAAGACAGACTCCTAAGTCTTCTATTAGGTCTAAGTATTACGCACCCTATGTGTGAGGAAGGAACACCTTAAGTGTGAGCCTCCTGTGGGAAGAGGTTATAACACCTGGGAAGATGGTGGCAATGGTACTGTGACTGTATCAAGTGCTCTGCACTAAGAGACAACTAACAGAAAGTCATATAATGGAGGTATAGTGTTCTGCACTATAGGCTACTATCAAGGAGTAATTTAAATGAATGTAATGTTGTGAAGAAAATGTTTTTATTGTGTCAGAATATTTGTCTGCATAGTTTGCAGTAGAAAATGCTTTTGGACTGGACATTCTTTATTTTGGGTAACAGGCCTCAGGCCTGAAATATGTGAGTGGGCAGGCCTCAGGCCAGGAGAAGAGTGATACGATATGACAGAGGATCTCCGAAATGACAGGTTGGTGACTATGCCATGCAAGAAGAAGTGGGGCAGGTCCAACAGAGTGGGAGCTGCCATCCAACGAGGGATTCTTACAAACAGATTATTAGAGGGGTGTGGAAAGAAGCGGTGGGAGGGGGGTTGCTAATATTCTGAAGCTGAACTCCAGGATTTTAGCAACCACTAATACCACTACTGGTGCTGTTACATCTACCTCAAAGAAAAAAAAACCTTAGGCCTCCATAAATATTATTTTACTTCAAAACCTAGGATTTACTGAGTTGACTAAGTTTGCATTCCACCGATTTTAATTTGCTCCAAAATATGTTTTATTATGTTATTATGGCAACATATGTAAAAGAAAACATTGGGCCTTAAACAATTGTTGCAATGTGAGAGCAGGTGAATCATGCTTTTTTATGTTTATGTGTAAGTGCGTCTTCAGCCTTCCAGACTCTCTCCAAATGCTGTACCCAGATGGAAGTATTAACCCAAATGATTGGAGCAGTTAACACATTGCATCAAAATGAATGTAGCCTGCAGTATCTGGGCCCACGTCACAGCATAGACCATTTAATTTTTCATTCCTGTCCCTGAAGGGCCCACTTACTAGCCAAACTCATCAGGCCATTGAAGCTACGTGAGATGGATGTACTTTTCCATCCAGTGCTTGTGTATACAAAACCTTTGGATCTAATGGAAACAAAAGGTGGATTTTAAGATAGATGCAAAGTGCCCAGCTAACACTTTTTTGTGATAAATTGTGGAATCTGTCACTGAATTACTGAAAATGTTGTATATCAGGCCAAGTGTATTAGTGGCAGCTTTGCAACAAAGATGTATCCAGTTGAATAACATACAGAAGATGTAAACTGAACCACACAATATTTTTTTATTTATCATTTTATCTTTTAGTGAATGATGTAGAATACGAATTAATTTAGCATGCAGTACTGAAGAAACCAGTGGTTTAGACCAATAATGTCCACTCGTAACTGTAAAAAAAATTTTTAAACGACTGAACCTAAAAGTTAAAGGAAAATCACACATATAATATTCATTTTTTTAACAACTGCTCCTTGGTAGTAGGAATTACCCAAGAAAACATGAATCCATTACTTGTCATCCATTTGATATTTTTGGCTGCTTCTAGTTGAGTATATCAATAAAAACGCTACTATCGATAAAAAAGATAAATAGCAAATACACAGCATTTACAAAGCAGCAATTAATGAAAGCTGAGCAAACAGCTCCCAGATAACTGTATGCACTACACATATTTATTGTCTCATACTTCCTTCTGTATTATCTATAAGATAGAATTGGCAGTGATTAATAAAGAAATTGCATAACATTACAAATGCAAAATCTGATGCAAACCCCAAATCCTAGCCTAGAGGTGCAAAAGCTGACCATACGTAGGAAGGATCTAACAGAGCAATAATGAAAAATCAAAACCTTAGAAGAACCCATGTTCACATGACTTGTACGTGAAGCAAGGTCCTGCTCCTCTACCAAGATGGCCATCTTCACGCAGAGACACAGTGAGGAACAAAGCATGGTAAGTCAGTAATGGAAAAGATCTGTTGCATGAAGCCTACATACAATATTCCTTTCCCTTTTTGAACACAGCCTACTATTTTCAGGTCCTTTAATGACATCACACTTGTTTTTCTGTTTTCTTATATATTAAAATACTATTTCATAATGTTTGCTGACACATCTGACCTACTGACAATAAATGCAGCCCCTTGGTGCAATAATGGATATTCTCAATTCAATTATATGAAGAAGACATCGACTGTTGGGGTGCATAATAGAATGCCACCCCGTAGAAATAAATGAAAAGAGCTGAGAAATTATTAAAGAAAAATTAATTTAAACAGTATTTGGTGTATAAGCCTCAGGATAAACAAGTCCTAAAATTTCCCAGTAAAATCCCAGACCTGTGGGTTTAAAAACTCTCTTGATGAAAAATTTAGATAATACATTCCTCAGAGGAGAAATAGAGAACAGTTAATATTACAGTCTAGAATGTCTTTAGTACAGATTATATACACCAAACTACTAATGTATGGAGGCTCCATGTACATGTCTGTAGACAGGGACATTCCATGTGTGGGTGCTAGCTATATTTGGGTTTGTCTGAGTCCAGGAAACAAATATGAAAGATAAGCAATGAGTTAGATTCAGAGCACTTTGGATGACCCACCCCCCAGTGTGGGTGGCTTCAGTTGCAGCAAGCCAAGCAAATGAAAAATCAAATGGAATTCAGAGTATGAGGAAATAATTACAACTGGGATATGTATGAAGGAATTGGAAACCAGACCTTTGGACATTGCTTAGTACAAAGAGGAATGACTAAACATTCATTCACAACTCTTTCTGGTATGTGTGGGGCACTTTAGACCTATATTGGTAGTACACGGATAATATTTCAATGAAATATTAATCACACAAGGCTGAAGACATGGACCATTCCTTATTCATTAGTTTTAGATCTATTTACTTTCAAAATCTGTCCCTGAGTATCCCGATTTTTACAATGTCCATTTTATATTATGTATAATTAACATAACATATTTGGATCAACACTTGCAGAAAACACCAATCTTTCTCTTAGGTTACATACATACAAATGTAGCTTCTCTTTACCCAAAAATCTTTATTTGAAGCCAGTATAAGCATTGGTAAAAAAAAATCTGTTGTCAGAAGAGGTGTCTTCATATTGTGAGTATTTCATTGACATGTTATATTGGAATGGAATGTGATCATATATGCCTGACACCAATGAACTGTTTGAGAAATTGGGAGGCTTTCATGGGCTTGGGAAAAACGTGCTAGACCACTAAATTTAATGATGGTAGGTCAGATATGTCAGCAAGGATCATTGTTATCTTAAAATATAATGAAATAGTAAAATTGGAAATAAGGAAGCTGTGCCCCAAAAAGGCAAATTAATAGTTAGTAGCATTGCCTGTATGCTCCCTGCGGTTGATCTTTAACCCCATTACTGACTTACCATGCCTTGTTCCCCACTGTGTCTCTGTGTTTAAGTTGGTCATCTTAGTAGAGGAGCAGGACTTTGATTCCACATGTCAGAGTTGCCCTTGTGATAACTCTTGGGGGAATACTGAAGAACCAGCACGGAGATCCTTGTACTGTTGTTCCTAAGGTACTGTTTCCTCTCTAGCAAGGAGAACATTAAAGCAGTAGTAAGCCGCACCTTTTAAAGAAAAAAAATAGCCCTGCAAGATAATGTGCTAGTATGTATTATGGCACATTATGAAAGACTTACCTATAAACAAAGCCCTCCAGCGGCGCCCTGTCACCACTGACAGGTTTTCGATCTTCACCCAGTCTTCCTTTCAGGTTCGAGTGCTTCGGCCTTCTGATTGGCCGAGCCGTGATGACATCACTCCTATGCATGCATGCCATCTCTTCAGAGCGCATGCGCCGGGTATGTCACCCGCTGCATGCAGTGTGAATATCTCCTGAACCGTGCAGGTTTAGGAAATATTCACTGTACCTACAGGTAAGCCTTACCTGTCGGTACAAGTTCAAAATAAGACTTTACTACAACTTTAAAACACACAGTATTGACTAAGTCTCAATTTAAAATCTCCTGAGAATAAAAGTCAGAGACAGTGTTGTCTCTCACACTGCAGATAAATGGCTATTAATGTAGGCACAGAAATTGCATTGTTATCTTTAGGCAGAAATTCAGACAAAGGACAAATATTTCTAGGTAATGCTTAAGCATAGTCTTAACATAATGAGTTCAAGTCAACTTTAAACTGAAAGGAAGCATAAAGAAACAATTTTGGAAAAGCTCACATCAAAGCACATTAGCACATAAGCCTTCTAATGAACTAGAAAAATGTCCCTAAAATTGTACCTAAAAAGTGTCCATTGAGCAAATTGCATTGGTCTATCAACCAGCTCTTTGATGTTTCTTTAGCTGGGTGATTAAACTACTATATTGAGAGGGGTAGTTAGCCTTCAGTGGCACTTAACAAGAATATTGGAAGGAAGCCTAGAATATAATTTTACTTGGAAGTTGGAATACCACTGCGCTGCTTAGCGGAAGGGAACACCAAATAAGAGGAAGCAAAAATAGTTGTAATGTTTGCTCAGAAGTCTTAAAGTGAACCTGTCAGTTACTTTAAACATCTAGAAACAAAAGTCCTGTATTGAAGTTGAAGAAATATTAACCTTGATTTACTAAAGGAATTAAGTGTGTTTACTTTCCAAGGGAATTTTCCCTTAGCTTTAAAAATATGACGAAGATTCACTTTTCAAAGAATATCCAATCAGGTGGAAGAAAAATTTAAAAAACATGATTTTTGCTTGCACATGATAGGATGACTGAAGTCAACACAGCTTCTCAACATTCACTAAGCAAGCCTAAGTAAAAATTATCTTGCAAAGTAAACATGCTGAACTCCTATAGTAAATCAGGAACATTGACTCCAGGTGACACAGTAATCCTCTACATTATCTAGTCATATTAATTTCCAACTGCCATCCCTTGTCCAATAAGAGTGTCTCAATGGCCAATAGGGGCATTCGTATTGGACAACAGGATGGCAGATGGTGGAAGAACTTTAACGTAAAATGTTTAAAATGGCTAAATGGTCTACGTAAAAAAATAAAAAAATATTATTGAAGCATTTAACTGCTTGCCGACCTCCCTATAGCACATTTACTGCTACAGGGCGGCCACGCTGTGCGGTATCACGTATATAAACCATGCTGTGAAAAAATATTTGCTCCCTTTGTGATTTCAATTTTTTTTGCATATTTGTCACTCTTAAATGACTCAGATCATCAAACAAATATTATTACACAAAGCAATCAAGCACTGGCAATGAGTCTTTGACATTGCAGTGGAGCAATTTTGGCCCACTCTTCTTTGCAGAATTATTTTAATTCAGCCTCATTGGAGGGTTTTCCAGCATGAACGGCCTGTGTAAGGTCACAATACAGCCTCTCAATTGGATTTAAGTCCAGCTTTGACTAGACCACTCCAAAACCTTAATTTTGCTTTGTTTGAACCATTTGGAGGTGGACTTGCTGTTGTGTTTCGGATCATTGTCCTGCTGCATAACCCAAGTGCACTTGAGCTTGAGGTCACGAACTGATGGCCGGACATTCTCCTTTAGGATATTCTGGTGGAGCTCAGAATTCATGGTTCCATCAATTATGGTAAGTCGTCCAGGTCCTGAAGCTGCAAAGCTGCCCCAGACATTCACGCTACCACCAACATGTCTGACTGTTGGTGTGATGTTCTTGTTATGAAATGCTTTATTCGTTTTACGCCAGATGTAATGGGACGCACACCTTCCAAAAAGTAAAATTTTTGTCTCATTAGTCCACAGAATATTTGCCTAAAAGTCTTGGGGATAATCAAGATGTTTTTGGGTAAATGTGAGATGAGCCTTTGTGTTCTTTTTGGTCAGCAGTGGCTTTGGCCTTTGGATTCTCCCATGGATGCCATTATTATTGCCCAGTTTCTTTCTTATTGTTGAATCATGAATACTGATCTTACCTGAGGCAAGTGAGGCCTGCAGTTCTTTAGATGTTGTTTCGGGTTCTTTTATGGCCTCCTGAATGAGTCGTCGTCATGCTCTTGGAGTAATTTTTGTAGGCCGGCCACTCCTGGGAAGGTCCACCACTGTTCCAAGTTATCTCCATTTGTGGATAATGGCTCTCCCCATGGTTCACTGGAGTTCCAAAGCCTTAGAAATGGCTTTGAAGCCCTTCCTAGACTGATACATGTACATTACTTTGTTTCTAATCTGTTCTTGAAGTTTTTTAGATTGTGGCATTATGTGTGGCTTTTTGTGATCTGTTAGCATGCTTCACTTTGTCAGACAGCTTCTAATTATGTGATTTCTTGAATGGCCTGGGTGTGGCAAGTGAAATTTAACTCAGCTTTCCAAAAAATTGTGGTTAATCACAGTTCATTCATGATTCAGCATAGGAGGGGGCAATTACATTTTCACATAGGGCCAGGCAGGTTTGAACAGCTTTTTTCCCTTAATAAATGAAATAATAATAAAAAAACTGCATCTTGGATTTACTTGGGTTATCTTTGTGTAATATTAAAACATTTTTAATGATCATTTAACTACTTCAGCCCCGGCCCATTTTGGCTGGTTAAAGACCAGGCCACTTTTTGCGATTCGGCCCTGCGTCGCTTTAACTGACAATTGCGCGGTCATGCCACATGGCTCCCAAACAAAATTGACGTTCTTTTCTCCCCACAAATAGAGCTTTCTTTTGGTGGTATTTGATCACCTCTGCTGTTTTAATTTTTTGCACTATAAACAAAAATATAGCGACAATTTTGAAAAAAATTCAATATTTTTTACTTTTTGCTATAATAAATATCCCCAAAAATTATATAAAAAAACATTTTTTTCCTCAGTTTAGGCCGATACATATTCTTCTACATATTTTTGGTAAAAAAAATCGCAATAAGCGTTTATTGATTGGTTTGCGCAAAAGTTATAGCTTCTACAAAATAGGGGACTATTTTATGGCATTTTTATTAATAGTTTTCTTTTTAATAGTTATGGCGGCGATCAGCGACATTATGGTGGACACATCGGACACTTTTGACACCATTTTGGTACCATTGTCATTTTTACAGCGATCAGTGCTATAAAAATGCACTGATTACTGTGAAAATTACACTGGCAGTGAAGGGGTTAACCTGTAGGGGGCGCTGAAGGGGTTACGTGTGACCTAATGAGTGATTCTTACTGTGTGGGGGCGTGGCTTGGCGTTTGACATCACTGATTGTCGTTCCCTATGACAGGGAACAGACAATCAGTGACACTTTCACTAGGAAGAACGGGGAAAGGTTTGTTTACACTTACCTCGCCCCCTTCTTCAGCTCTGTGACCCGATCGCGGGACACCGGCAGAGATCGGGTCCATGGGTCCCGCGGGCGCGGTCACGGAGCTTGCGATAGGGCCGCGGGCGCGCCGCCGGCGGCGCGCGCACGACCACACGGCGGCAAATTAAAGGGGACTTATATATACGCCCTTTTGCTGTCCATGCCATTCTGTCGACGTATATCTGCGTGTGGCGGTCGGCAAGTGGTTAAGTGTGAGAAATATGGAAAAAAAAATAAAAAATCAGGAAGGGGAAAATACTTTTTCACAGCACTGTATGTGATCCTGCACTACTGGGTATTGGAGAGAGAAGATTACCGCTCAGATGTGCCTAATGAGCCTTTCACTAGATCCAAAGCCACGGGTGCAGGCAATGCATATGAAAATGCGGAAATTGAAGAAGGTTTGGACAGCCGCACTCCAAAAGTGGCATGTATTTTTGTGACTTGATTTTAATATAAAAGGAACTATTTTTTGGAGTGCGGCTGTCCAAATCTTCTTCAATTTCCGCACTTCTGGGTATTGGGTGCGAGTGCGCGCCACCGGCAGCTCACTCCTACTGTGATTTTACACAGCGTTAGCTGATTAGTGGGTCCCGTGGACCCGATGTCTGCCGGCACATGCTGATTGTTCGGTACACAGGCAGAACGCCGGTCTGCCCATATAAACAAGGCAGATTGTCATTCTGTTAGTACAGAAGGCATGAATTCTATGTTCCTGTAAAGCAGAAACATCAATCCATGCCTTCCACTGGTAAAAGCACCTCCCCCACTACACTGAAACACTAGCTAGGCACACATTTAACCCTTTGATCACTCCTGATGTTTAGAATGAATTGATTACAAATGCCCTTAGGTGGTAATCAGCACCTCGAATAGACAATGTGCCACATCCTAATAGTAATTGAATAAGGAATTGTATGGAACAAATGGACTTTATAGGCACGTAATTATAAAAGTAACAAATTTTAATATTTCACCTGAATACAGAGAATCCAAACATTGCATCTGATAATAGAATACAAAAAGGTACATATATAAAATAACAGATATGTGGAAAATTCCAAGGAGAATATCTCAAAATAATAACTTCCTGCAGTGATGTCGGCAAGACAATTACCACGCTGAATAGAGATAGCCCCTTGGATTGGAATCCACAAGATGCTGATAAGCTTTAAAAACTGAGCTCTACATGTTTCATGATATCAATGTCATCGCTTCTTCAGGAGCTTCACTCAAGTGGTGTGAATTAAGGAAATGATTGGACAATCAGCCCTCCCCAGCTCTGCGGCAACGGCACCTGGGAGAATGATAGCCCCAGATGGATAATGGGGTTGGACCCCCCCCCCCCAAACCCTGGGGCACACACTGCAGGCCACGCGACCAGTGTGGAATGATATGGAGATGCACACGGTAATTTTGAATCGTATCGACCAAGGATAAAGGGTGACTATCCCTGGGCTAGATATGGTACGGTGGACTTCGATAAGGAAAACTTTGGGGTAATATGATGGCCAGAATATTATGAGCCTCTGATACTGAGAAAAATGAACGATGATATAATACTGGCAACTCTTGCTTGTATATGGTCCGAATATGTGATGTTGCTCCAAATGGACAAGGAAAGACCAGTTGGAGATCTTATTACAGCCAAGAGAGCGTCAATATATGTAATACCCAAAGTCCTGCTGCTGGCTTGGACTTGCTCTTAAAAAAGCAAATAGTACAGAACAATCCGAAATGAGTGTCGAGGGACGTCCACATCCAGCCAGGTTTCCGTCCGCCAAGTAAGTGGGGCGACTGCACTCCTCAAAGGGCAGCTGGTACTCCTGATGTTTACCTCTTCCCAGTCAGTGTCATTAGTACAGTGACAGTGCATATTTTTAGCACTGATCACTGTAATATTGTCACTGGTTCCCAAAAAAGTGTCAAAAGTGTCAGTTAGGTGTTTGATTTGTCCGCTACAATATTGCTGATCGCTGCAATTACTAGTAAAAATAATTCCCATAGTTTGTAGACGCTATAACTTTTGCGCAAACCAATCAGCATATGCTTATTGTTTTTACTTTTTTACCAAGAATATGTAGCAGAACACATATCGGCCTTAAAATTATGAAGAAATTTGTTTTTTATTTCTTTTGTTTTTTTTGGATATGTTTTATAGCAGAAAGTAAAAAATATTGTTTTTGTTTTTTCAAAATTGTTTTAATTTTTTGTTTATAGTGCAAAAAATTTGGAGTTTCTTTTGGAGAGTTTCCCTCACTTTCTGTCTGGTAAAATCATTGTCAGCAAGACAGACAGTAAACATAAATCTCTCAAACGCAGCCCTTAATAGTAGTAAAAACCTGACAATAATTGTATCCCTTTACCACTCTATCCAAAATTACAAAAAAAAATTGACTAGATGCTACAATGTTATTAAAAATTACCTTCCAATTCAATCTGCAGATGTTGTGGTTCAATAAATTTGTCACAGCCGGTGTGCCAAATGTCCCCAGAAATTAAAGATCCTGCTTGTGTAGCTAGCTCATTGTTTTTCTCAGAGGTCTGCTGCTCGATAGAAGTCATATTTCAGGGATCCCTTGCAATAAGAGTTTATTTTCCTTAAGATACCCTCCAAATCCACATTTATAATACAACCCCTGACAAAATGTTAATTGAATTGTTTGATGGTGTAGAAAAAAACAAATCACAAAAATGAAACACTCGATTCTATACTTTTTGCCAGGGGTTGTAGTGTAGAATGTGAATGCATGCAAAATCAAATGATGTTCCTTGTGTAGCTGGGTTGCAGAGTCACCCCCCCCCCCCCGCAAACAGATGAAAGCAGCAGGGAGACAATGGTGTGTCTGTGCTGTGGGTGGCTGGGGGTGGGAGTGCGGACTGTCAATCCACTTCCCCCACTCGCCCCCCCTCGTCTCCTTTCACAGAGTGGGAGATGGAGAGGAGAGAGAGGGTGGCTCTGTGAAATCCGGCCCCCAAAGCTTCAGTCCCCTCTTCCCTTCTATTGGCAGTGAAAAAGGGACGAATCGGAAAAAGGCAGTGGGGCATCATGGGAAATGTAGTCCCAAGGACAGGCAGTGGCAAGGGATCCCTGATGGTCTAACCCACAGCTCCCAGCACGCTCAGGAGAGGGGGGTAGCAGCCTGGAGCCCGGGAAAAGAGGAGGGGAGGAATGTGTGTGAGAGAAGAGAGGAAGGGAAGCTGAAGTGGCTGACAGAGGGACAGAGATACCAAGCCTCAAAAAGCCCCTTTTGCTGTGTCACAGTCTACACCCAACAGAGGGGACAGAGGACAGAAGTGGTGAGGTGACAGGACTATGTGGTGGAAGTCCACCTAAGGAAGAGAGAGAGCCATGATTTTCCTGAGACGACCGAGAGAGCTCTGCCAGGAGACTGAGTGGAGTCAGGAACAGTGTCACCCAAACGTTCTACCACTGTTCAGCTCAGGGACCCTGATCGGCGACCCGATGCCACCCAGCCCAGCAGAGATGACCCATATTGCTTCAGGGATTTCAACATTCATCCAGTTCGGCAGCTGTCCAGTATCCTTGTTAGTTTTGCTACCAGTCATCTTGATCAACCGTCAGGAGGGGATTCTGTGCCTTACAACCTCGCTAGGAGCGTCAGAGGCCTGAACCAGCATCTGGGATTATCATTGTGTCATTGCACTGAGGATTGGTGAGCGGGTGCAAACCCAACATCCTCCTTAACACAATACTGACACTGCATGAAGACACCAATTTCCCTTTCTAGTGTCACAGGATGCTTATTTGGAGCTGCCATCTTTAGCAGTTTTTCCTTATAACGCTCTACATAACGGAACATTCTAGTTGATTACTGCTCCAAGCGAGCTTGTTTAAACCTGCTCTAAAAAAAGGGCCCCACAGTTTGCTAGCAGAATACACTAGCACTCTTTACCCCAGGACCTGTAACGCCACGGAACTGTGTTTACTGCACCTGTTTAACCCATTTTTGTATGTTTATTTGTCAAGGTGTTCAGGGCCCAGAAGGCGCTGAGAAGTTGACAAACCTTCTCTCCTCCCTCTCAGCACCCGTGTTATGGGCATATAGATTACTGTCTTTTCTATACTTACAGTTTCTAAATATTGAAGTTTGTCATTTCTATTGTATTGATTCTCTGCAACAAGGTTTAACAGTCCTGTGTAAGTTTCCATATGTTTTAAACCGTGATAACATATTTTACTTTTTTAACAATAGCAGGTGTGTGTCTGTTTTTTGGTGATAATCCACAGCCAGGATAAAAGTATTTTCCATATGTGTCCTAAATGCGTTTGCAGTAATTTTATTTAACTAGGTGTGCCAGAGGGGCTGAGGTCATTCTTGGAGTTGAGGCGGAGATCAGAGAACCCAAATCCACCAAGCGGCTCCTTAGGGGGTGGCGCTAAACTTGCATTCCCAAAACACAAAAAAAAATAGGTATCAGGCTCATGCTGCAATTCATTGTTAATGGTAACCTGAATGCACCAATCAGGAAGCATGTTTTTTAAGCTAAAGCATGCAAAAATTGAGGAAAAGCATGAAGCGTGATGCTCAAAAAGCAGCATGAGATCCTTTGCCATATTTGTTAGGTGTAATGGGCTTCCCAACACATGAAAAATTTGCATATGCACAAGGTCTCTTTCAAATGGATGGCAAGTTGGTGGTAAAAACAGGAGGATGATCCTTGTTTTTAACACCAGCTGACCCCCAACCTAAAGCCTAAGGCCCCTTCCACACGGGGATGGATCCATCAGCGGCGTCCACCAGCTCAGCGGGAGATCTCTATGTTGATCTCCGCTGAGCCAGCGGATAACAGGAGGGGCTTGTTGAGCGCAGCTGCTTACTATGGAGAGATCAGACGAAAACGGACAGCATGCCCATTTTCATCAGATCTCACCCAATCAGATCCGCCAGGACGGATGGCGGCGTATCGCCATCCATCTGATTTCAGCGGATTGGATCGGATCGGATGTCAGCGGACATGGTCACCGCTGACATCCGACGCTCCATAGACAAGCATGGAGCACCCGTTCAGGTCCGCCCGTATGAAAGGGGCCTAACTTGGCAGCTAGAGGGGTTGGTACACAAAGCATTGCAGCTGTGTCAAATTTAACTCAGCTTACTTATTTTAATAGGTGGTACTGCCTGTTAAACGTATTCACTCGCTTTAACGGGACCGTGCCGTTGCGGTTGTGGCTTGGTTTACAGTTGCGGAGTGGTTTTTCAATATAAAATTCCCCTTGAGTTTGAATAAAATAACAGCCCAACAGAAAAAAGAAAACACGCATTTAGGAGACAGGATCGCCTCCTGGACACCTGCAAGCCACTGCTGTATCGCAGATCACTTTTCAGAGGGCAGAACAGACTGCTGCCTAGTTGAAAGAATCCTAAGGCTAAAATGGAGACACACAGTGCAGCTTTTCTCTTTAGAGACTCTTAAAGTGGTAGTAAAGCGTTCTTTGTTATTTTTACCTACAGGTAAGCCTATAATAAGGCTTACCTGTATATAAAATGAATATCTCCTAAACATGCACCATTTAGGAGATATTCACTCTGCATGCAGCCGCTGATGTCACCGTCGCATGCGCTTCAGAGCTTCTTGCTGGAACTGAGGACTCCCACGCACATGCATGGGAGTGACGTCATAGTTTTATTTTTTCGGACTGCGGACTTGGAAGAAAGGCCAGGGGAAGATGTCAGTCCTCTTAGCAGTGACCGGGCACCGCTGGAAGGGCTTCGTTCTAAAGTAAGTATTCCATAATCTGCTAGTATGAGATGCATACTAGCACATTATGCCATTGTCTTACAGGTGTTTTTTTTTCTTTTTTATTCTGCAACGGTTTACTATTGCTTTAAGACTGTTAGTTCCATTTAAAAATCACATTGAGAAAGAACATAATAAAGCAACCAGCAATTTCTTCAGAACAAAGAAAAGTTTGAATATGCGAAAAAAGGTGCTAAAATGCTTTTAATGTATATTGTTTAATTAGGGGATCTTATTTTTTCTCACAACAAAACTGGAGTAACACTCCTATGTTGTCTGTGTGCGACTAATTACGTTGAATAACCTCTGCCTGCATGTTGTTGAAGCCAAATTGATACAACGAATGGCAAGCTAGGAGAAAAATGAATCAGTGAAATTAATCATTAATTAGACCAGTGAATGAATCAGTAATTAAACGCCTTTCATTCATGAAGCATGGCAGAAAGACTTAAATATCCACCTGCTCTTCATATGCAATCCGGTGATGTACAAGGCCAGCTGGCTGCCACGTGCAGAATGATTATCCCCCAAGAAACACTGCTTAACCACATCATTTGAGATTATAGAACCACTTTACAGAGTCACCCCTAGGACCACTTTATGTACTGGATTAAACAATTTCAGGTATATAGAAGGCCAATCCCAGAACACAGACAATATTTCCACCCATCACAGAGTGCCTGATTATTAGTCACTCATACTCCAATTTCACATGACTGGTTGGTCAGTCTTAAAGAGGGGATAATAATAGCATCAGTGTTCTTTCTTTTTATACAATGTGGTTATTGTCACATATATAGTGAAGCTAGATACTGCAGATGTATTTGTCATCTGAGTCAGGGATATCTTACATTTCAATTTTTTTCTTTTCTGTCAGTTATGTTAGATCGGGTATTTCTGAGCACCGGCTCAAGACAGCACTTCTTTCATTTAACTGATTTGAGCTGAGAAATGTGACATACTTGGATGGAACTTATAGGTCATGGGTAACTGCAGCTTGTAC
This sequence comes from Rana muscosa, assembly GCA_029206835.1. Lineage (NCBI taxonomy): Eukaryota > Metazoa > Chordata > Amphibia > Anura > Ranidae > Rana > Rana muscosa. Next base: position 481,680,468 of record CM055117.1, on the reverse strand, counting down.
TGTATGTCACCCTTTTGATTTTCTTGGTTTGTGGTAGATTTTTATCAAATAGCTGTGGTGTTAAAGTGGAATTCCACCCATTTAAAAGCCAGCAGCTACAAAAAGTGTAGCTGCTGACTTTTTAAATAAACAGACACTTACCCGTCCCACGGTCCAGCGATGCAGCCGCCCAAAGCCTCGCTCCACTCCCCCTCTTCTCTACGGCACGGGCATTGTAAGTTTGGGGGAACTGCGCATGCGTGAGTCGCGCTGCGCTGTCTTGAATGTCCGGGCAATCTTCTGGGATCTGTGATGTGTCCCAGTAAATTGCAGGGAGGGAGGGGGGAGAGGTGAACTTCTGCTCAGCACCAGGAGAGGAAGTAGGAGCTGGGTACTAGGGATGAGCTTCGAGTTCGACGAAGATCGAACATTATGGGCCATTAAAACCGAGGGGGGGGTGGTGCTGCGCTGTTTCTAATATGATAAATTATAGTGCACAATGGCTAAAAAAATTATCAATCAATAAACAGGTTAAAAAATATAAACAATAAATACAACTGATCAATTATAGTGATGTATAAATACTAAAACTATGAGATCAGTAAAAATATAAATAAATGAAAACTATAAAAACAATAAATAGAAGTAAACCTGTGAATAAATACCAAAGTGAATGTTAATGTGCAAATATGCTGTGAGAATGGATATATGAAAGAAGTCGCCTGCAGATTGCAGTAAATGATAATAAGTGCACCAATGTGACTGCTAAATAAACAAAGTGCAGTGCAGTGCTAAAGTGAAGCAGTAAGTTCAATGGGTAACGAAAAAATAACGAAAAAGTGAAAATTGTCCAATAAGCAAAGGAACACAAATTGAACTCCAAAAATCCAGAGAAGAAGAACAATGGTGAGTGGTGCCCGTGCAGATCAATTTCTTGTAAGTGACAATCCTGCAACTTCATATAGGTGAATGGTGCTGTGGTGACGGGGTGTCTGAATCTCCACTTCCGGTGTCACACTAAGAGTAATGGGTGGCCTCTTACCTTGCGGTAATGAGGTAACCGCTTTTGTATAGTGGGGGTCAGTAAATCCTTTAACACGATCCTGACGTCCAATAGGGAAACCTTTATAACAGGATGCTGCTGTTCCTCACATATGGGATAACTTATACTGGATCTTAAAGGGTTGCTTACATCTCCCAACGATGGCCGAGTTAGAGAGAAAAAAAAAAATGGGGTCTCGATCGTGAAGTACGTTTTTTTAAAAGTATGTACTTTAATATTACATAAAAATACCAAGGTTGCTTACATAAACTCACATAAAAAAATTATAAAAACATGCACTTATCCCAAACGAACGGCGAGCTCGTGTGCCTCCGTCTGACTGTCTGCCTCTCCGTCCCTACGCGTGGCGTCACGGTCACGTGACTTCATCAGGGAATCCCCTGATGAAGTCACGTGACCGTGACGCCACGCGTAGGGACGGAGAGGCAGACAGTCAGACGGAGGCACACGAGCTCGCCGTTCGTTTGGGATAAGTGCATGTTTTTATAATTTTTTTATGTGAGTTCATGTAAGCAACCTTGGTATTTTTATGTAATATTAAAGTACATACTTTTAAAAAAACGTACTTCACGATCGAGACCCCATTTTTTTTCTCTCTAACTCGGCCATCGTTGGGAGATGTAAGCAACCCTTTAAGATCCAGTATAAGTTATCCCATATGTGAGGAACAGCAGCATCCTGTTATAAAGGTTTCCCTATTGGACGTCAGGATCGTGTTAAAGGATTTACTGACCCCCACTATACAAAAGCGGTTACCTCATTACCGCAAGGTAAGAGGCCACCCATTACTCTTAGTGTGACACCGGAAGTGGAGATTCAGACACCCCGTCACCACAGCACCATTCACCTATATGAAGTTGCAGGATTGTCACTTACAAGAAATTGATCTGCACGGGCACCACTCACCATTGTTCTTCTTCTCTGGATTTTTGGAGTTCAATTTGTGTTCCTTTGCTTATTGGACAATTTTCACTTTTTCGTTATTTTTTCGTTACCCATTGAACTTACTGCTTCACTTTAGCACTGCACTGCACTTTGTTTATTTAGCAGTCACATTGGTGCACTTATTATCATTTACTGCAATCTGCAGGCGACTTCTTTCATATATCCATTCTCACAGCATATTTGCACATTAACATTCACTTTGGTATTTATTCACAGGTTTACTTCTATTTATTGTTTTTACAGTTTTCATTTATTTATATTTTTACTGATCTCATAGTTTTAGTATTTATACATCACTATAATTGATCAGTTGTATTTATTGTTTATATTTTTTAACCTGTTTATTGATTGATAATTTTTTTAGCCATTGTGCACTATAATTTATCATATTAGAAACAGCGCAGCACCACCCCCCCTCGATTTAGATCCTTTACTTATCAGGTTAGGATTAACCTGCGAGGTGCTTGCGATAGTTTCATTCACCTCCACACTCCTCCAGATTGGTAGCGCAGAAATACCCACTCTATAGATTATGGGCCATTAGCGCCAAATTCGAGTGGCGCGTCACGGCCCATAATTCACTGTGGCATCGCAGTGCATTGCTGGCTGTTGATTGGCCAAGCATGCACTATGACCCGCATGCTTGGCCAATCCCAGCGCTGTCTGAACAGAGAGCCATAATTGGCCAAAGCCAGGGTGGCTTTGGCCAATTATGGCTCAGGGGGTTTAGTACACGCCCCACACTATATAAGGACGCCGGCTCTGCGGCCTTGTGTAGTGTGTTGGAGTTGTGAAAAGAGAGAGTTTACAGAGACAGACAGTGTCATTTATATTGAGTTAGATAGAGCAGGCAGGCGAGTCAGTTATCTGCAGTTACAGTGTGTAGAGGATATATATGCATCCTAGGTGTTGTATATATATTTATACACTGTATTGAGTTTAGCTAGATCTGTTCCTGTTAGTCTCTATACTGTGACAGGCAGGCAGGTGATTGTGCTAGCTGCAGACAGTCAGTGTTTCACTTAATGTATTACTGTGTGCCTGCATAGCGTTCACCTAAAGCTCACCTGAATACAGTTAGTCTCTATACTGTGAAGGGCAGGCAGGTGATTGTGCTAGCTGCAGACAGTCAGTGTTTCACTTAGTGTACTACTGTGTGCTTTGCATAGCGTTCACCTAAAGCTCACCTAAATACAGTTAGTCTCTATACTGTGACAGGCAGGCAGGTGATTATGCTAGCTGCAGACAGTCAGTGTTTCACTTAGTGTACTACTGTGTGCTTTGCATAGTGTTCACCTAAAGCTCACCTGAATACAGTTAGTCTCTATACTTTGAAGGGCAGGCAGGTGATTGTGCTAGCTGCAGACAGTCAGTGTTTCACTTAGTGTACTACTGTGTGCTTTGCATAGCGTTCACCTAAAGCTCACCTGAATACAGTTAGTCTCTATACTGTGACAGGCAGGCAGGTGATTATGCTAGCTGCAGACAGTCAGTGTTTCACTTAGTGTACTACTGTGTGCTTTGCATAGTGTTCACCTAAAGCTCACCTGAATACAGTTAGTCTCTATACTTTGAAGGGCAGGCAGGTGATTGTGCTAGCTGCAGACAGTCAGTGTTTCACTTAGTGTACTACTGTGTGCTTTGCATAGCGTTCACCTAAAGCTTACCTGAATACAGTTAGTGACTATTATAGTGGTGTTCTCATAATAAAACCACAAGCAGTGAGCTGTAAGTATTTTCAGTGTACTGTGTCCTCTGCACAGTTTTCAACTAAAACTAACTGAAAACAATTGCTGCTTTTCCCATACTAACACCACAGTAGGCAGTTGCAGGCTGCATTATCAGTACAGACAAATATATATATGTAGCAGGGCCTACCCCTCTCACCCTTTCTTCTTCTCGGCTTGCTGTCTTGTCTAGGGGAACCTGGGAGGAGGGATGAGATCCACCACGGCCCATGTCCTCTTCTGGATAGAGGTGAAGGCCCGAATTTATTTTTACCATCGGGTCGTGTGTATAACCCAGGGTCAAGTCTTTCCTTGATATGACCCCCACCTTTGCTCCCAGTAACTGGAGTTCCACACCACTGAAAAGGTCCAACTCTTATTTATTCCTTAGCAACAAATAAATCGTCACTCAGCACAGACAGGTTGTGACCAAAGAACAGTTCAGTATCGGTGGGGAGTAGGTCAAGGCACAATCCTTAATTAAACTAAACCATTGAGATATCACCAATGGTTATGACGCACAGTGGCTGTGAATGTACTTCTTTCCTTTTCTGAGTCTCTACCAGCAACTCTAATGAACATGAAACAGGAGTTACCTTCTTGTGGCTGCGGCACCTGTCAGAGGGAAGACATCCTTCCGAGAGAGTTACCGGAGGCCCTGCCATCCCCGGCAATGCTGCACCGGGCTGTTCGGAAGGGTTACACTCCCGGCCTCCTCATCTCAGATTCGGGCGCCCAACACCTTAGGGCCCCTCAGACTCCTCCACTCTCGCGGAACCCAGTCGAAGGTACTGGGTCCCAGGCCTCCTCAGTAGTACCTCACCCCAGGGCTAAAGGTGCCTGGGATGGACTCCATCACCCGCTCTGGCCAGGTCAAGGGCACCTGGGCCCGGAACTCCGGAACGCCAGCACCCAGGCTGAAGGTGCCTGGGCGCGCCCGCGTCCTCCGACTCTGAACCCCGTGTTCAGGGCGTCCGCCCCTTTTATCTCCTCTCCCTTTGCGTCACAGCAGGTTCCCCGCCCCGCTGTACAAGCGCCAGGAAAGGACAAAAAGAGATGCAGTCTTGTGGTGAGGGTTTAACTCCGGCCCAGGGCAACAGCGCCTCCTGCAGGCCGCAGGGAACCTCACACCACCAGAGTCCTCCAGAACCATAAAATGGTCCCAGATTCCCTAAACAATCAGTGCATCTGGGTTACACTACCACCCAGATGCTTCCCCTAAATTCAAATACCCGCTACATACATTATATATATATATATATATATATATATATATATACACATCCCACCTTTGTGCAGCTACATCTCACTGCAGGCCATTAGTATGTCTGGAAGGCAAACAATGAGAGGCAGACTGTCGCGAGGCAATAAAAGAGGGCAAGCAGGCTCTGTGTCTAGAGGCAACAGTGCTGCTGGTCGTGGACACGGTGCATCCTCAGCAGCATGTGGCCGTGGGACACGCTTGTCCATCTTTTCGGCAGCTGGCCATGTTGAGCCACAACATGCCCAAGACTTGGTAGAGTGGATGACCAAGCCGTCCTCCTCCTTCTCATCCTCTCTCACCCAGGCTCAGGGTACTTTGTCTGGCAAATCAACTGCCAAAGCGGCTTCTTCCCTCGGCTCAATGGCATCAGTCACTCTTTCCCTAGCCCCACCATGTCCTCCTGAGGAGTCCCCTGAACTGTTTGAGCATAGTGTTGGGTACATGCTCCAGGAGGATGCCCAGCGTTTTGAAGGCTCCGATGAGGGAACCCAGCTGGAGGAAGGCAGTAACGTGAGCTCAGAGAGAGGGGGTAGTAACGTGAGCCCAGAGAGAGGGGGTGCCCAACGAGGTCAGCTATCTGAGATCATATTTTTATTTTAGACATCCTCATACCCTGCATCTTGCTCCTGATGAGTGGTCATGCTACCACGAAACGTGTAGAGCTTTCCTATGATGCAACGTCACAGTGCCGGTCCTACTATTACTATTTCTATCAGTTTTTATTATATTCCAATGAATTTATCCACCATTGTTTTTATACCTATACGTTATTACTATTACTTACTGGTATATATACCTTGGTCCATTACTATGTGTACTATGTTGTAACAATTATGTACTGTTACTAATTGTGCAATCTATTGTTACTGAGACCAACGATTACAATTTAATGTTTTCTTTTATAATCTATTTTACAGTGTATATATGCCAATTGTATTTAATAAACAATGTGTACATTGATTGATTCATTCTACTTAGTATTGCTGCTTCATATAAAGTCCCACCGCTTTCTTTTTTCAATATGTCCAGGGATGGAGGTAAATCATAGGTATTGCCTCATATAAAGTCTCAACCCCTCATTCTTGATCTCAATTAATTAGGGATGGAAGCACTTACTATACCCGTTTATCCTCTTTACTATCTGTGACTGTTTCCTGCTCTTTTTATTGATATACCCTTCAGGGGCTATCTCTGATAGCTGGGCTGGGTTGTTCATCGAATTTCCCGGGAGCTGCGACACACACCGAGCTTTCCCTCTCCCCTCCCCTTTGGGGGGGCGGGGCATTTGCTCACTGTGAGTCGACGCCACGCCCACGTGGTGTGCGTGTGACGTCATTCATGACGCCGCAGCACCTATACGTTTATTATACTGCATGCACCACAAGGGAGGTCTCCAGCGCCAGTGCGCTGAGCGTGTTACTGCTCATGCGATGGCGTTGCCCTCCCTTGCTGCACTCGACGTGACGTTGGAGATCACCCTCGATCCACGGCTGGTAAACATCTCCATCTTGCACTGCGGTCATCCTCTTTTTTCACTCTCCTCACACCCCTGTACTTTCCTTCAACATCCCCCCTTCATACCTCTCAGGTACCTCGTGGATCATCCTATTTATTTCCTGGTCACCATTCGGTTTTTCTTTCTCCAGTGTCCTATACACATAGTTGGTAGCACACTTTTGTTTTGCACTTTTTATGTTCATGCCTGTGCATTCTTGTGCACTCTTTCACTTTCTTTATGTTCACCTGGTGTCTGGCCATCTTTCTCCAGTTTATTAGCTGTATAATTAGCTGATTGCTATTTTATTTTTACTATTGTTACAGATATTTTGGAATACCTACAATACAAACAATACTAAATTTTCACTATGCAAACCCTAGCTTCCAACTGGAGCCCTCACCTTCACTTTCCTATTGGCTGCTTTGTACTTACCGCCGTGCCCAGGGTTTATATCTCCTCAGCTCCCGGGGGGACGCCTGATCCAATGCACCCCTTGATTATCGCTACCATCTACCATTCTATTTTACAAATACCAGGTGAGAGTGTTTGGAATCTGCTCTAGTTTCCCCTCTTCCCTTTACTTACTACATACCCTATTCTGACTTCCATACCATGTTAGTCATTGTAATAATAATTTTTATTTTAGACATCCTCATACCCTGCATTTTGCTCCTGATGAGTGGTCATGCTACCACGAAACGCGTAGAGCTTTCCTATGATGCAACGTCACAGTGCCGGTCCTACTATTACTATTTCTATCCGTTTTTATTATATTCCAATGAATTTATCCACCATTGTTTTTATACCTATACGTTATTACTATTACTTACTGGTATATATACCTTGGTCCATTACTATGTGTACTATGTTGTAACAATTATGTACTGTTACTAATTGTGCAATCTATTGTTACTGAGACCAACGATTACAATTTAATGTTTTCTTTTATAATCTATTTTACAGTGTATATATGCCAATTGTATTTAATAAACAATGTGTACATTGATTCATTCATTCTACTTAGTATTGCTGCTTCATATAAAGTCCCACCGCTTTCTTTTTTCAAGAGGTCAGCTATCTGGCAGTCATGTTCCCCCCGCTGCAACATACTGCCAGATTGGCTCCAGTGATGAGGAGGGAGGGGATGATGAGGTCACTGACTCCACATGGGTGCCTGATAGGAGAGAGGAGGAGGAGGAGGCACATCTCCAACAAGGCAGGATGCCCTCCAGGGGCCAGCTTAAGGGAAGCACACCGACTGCATCACACCGCAGAGCTCCACATGTGCAGGGCACTGCTGTCTCTGCGCTTTATTCAAAAGGTTCTTTGGTGTGGGCCATTCTCTCCTGTATGATTTAATATGGGAAAAAGGTGTCTCCTCTCTACTGATGCTTTATCACCAATCCTTGGTTCAATAAAAAACCCAAATTTTCCAAAAACATTTGTCATTGGGACGGAAAGTCAGGTGAAATGTTCTGAACAGGTGCACAGACAGCAAAACAAATGTCACAGGGGTGACAACCCTTCCCTATGTTCTCCAAAAAGCTTAAAAATAGATTTTTTGGCTGGAGCTACACTTAAAAATGTACCTGTTCCAAATTACAAACAGATTCTACTTAAGAACAAACCTACAGTCCCTGTCTTGTTTGCAATGCCTGTATACTGCTGTTCAGAGTATATAGGGCCTTTTTTATTTTGGGTGCGGGGTTCCCCTTAATATCCATACAAGACCCAAAGGGGCTGGTAATGGGCTGGGGTAGGGGGGTGTTTATGGGGTAGCCATGCTATTTTTCTCAATGATTTTCATCCATATTGCCAGGACCAGACATTACATTAAAGCCGCAAGCAGTTTTAAATTACTTTTTTTCCTTTAGAAATGTCATTTTGTGCAGGAACAGTTCTAAACACGGGAAACACGTGCCACTTCACAGGCATATTTTAGACACCCCCCCCCCCCCCCAGGTACGATATTTAAAGGAATATTTCACTTTTTTTTTTTCCACTTTAAGCATCATTAAAATCACTGCTCCCAAAAAAACGGCCGTTTTAAAAACTTATTTTTGCATTGATACATGTCCCCTGGGGCAGGACCCGAGTCCCAAAACCCTTTTTAGGACAATAACTTGCATATTAGCCTTGATAATTAGCACTTTAGATTTCGAACGTTCGCGTCCATTGTATTTAATAGGGTTCTAAAGTTTGCGCGAACTTTAGTTTCGTTCGCAGGTTCTGGTGCGAACCGAACAGGGGGGTGTTCGGCTCATCCCTACTGGGTACTTGTCAAAACCAGGTACCTGCCCCCCCCCCAAAAAAAAACAATGACATGCCAAATGTGGCATGTCAGGGGGTCACTAATGCTTAAAGCAGAAGTTCAATCAATTTTTGGGTGGAACTCCGCTTTAATATACCTTTAAGGAAACTGTAGGATTAAGTGAACAAACATATTAGAACTTTTAGCATAAAAAAATACAAATAAGTAAAATATAGTTACCAGCAGGTCAGACAGGATATTAATGTAAGAACTGGCCTGCTATACAATATTAAAAAGCAAGGACTGAGCCTCCAGAGAGGCACATTTTCTGCAACCACTTAGGAGGATTGAATATGTTTAATGTAGCGCTCATCCCAAAAGGTTGGGATGCTATTTAAATTTAGAGGGATGTCTGAGCCAGTAGTTGGGCTCAGACGGTTGATTTACTTAGAAATTCGCCTCTGTCTTAGTCGTGGTTTGCCTGGTAGTAATTTCCCTTTTTGCCTGTAGGTGGCGTTACCACCTCAGGCACCTGTTGGAACACGGGCAGACCATGGTACATTGAGTGGCCCTTCGCGGCAGTGGTATAGTGGGAGTGGTCAACCCGCTGTGCCTGCTGGAAGGGGATACTTAAGGGGCAGACGCCATTGATTGGGGTCCGTTCTCGCCCAGCAGACCTCTGAGCGCGAGGTGTGTGTGTGTGTGTGTGGTCCTGGTCTCAGGGCCACGTTGGCCTGAGGCTGCATCGCTACCAAGTAGGCCCAGCTAGTCTGGCTGGGGCCTATGTCCAGAGAAGGGATCCCAAGCTGTCCGTCCAAATGGGGAAGAAGCATCTTAATGAAAGAGACCAGGGGAGGACTTGCCCCGGAGGAGACCGGCAAAACACTGCTGTCTCGGGTGAGGCCTGACAACTTTATTAAGGAGGGATCCATTACACTACAAGCCCTGCAGTTCGCCGGATTGGCTTAAAGGCTCTTTAAACTGTACGGCTGGAAGTTTAGGACTTTGAAATCCTGTGACAGAGGATTCCTGGACTATCCATTTGCTCAACTTCAATCAGGTCTGTGGCAGAGGCCTACTTCATCTTGGGCAGTCTGTGGCAGAGACTGCCCTCTTGCTGATTCGTGTGTCATCATGGCAGCTAGGCCATGTGAGAGGGGACTATCTGGGTAACCAATACCCACTCTAACATTGAGAGTGGTGAGTGACTTTGATCTGAGACTGTTATATCTTGTGGCGAGTACCTGAACCTTCCCCTATTCTTCTATACTTTCTACTTCTCAAAGTTTACTGCATAAGAAAAATAAAGCCTAATGCCCTGTACACACGATCGGATTTCCTATGGATTCTAATCCGATGGAGCTGACTTCCATCAGTCTTGCCTACACACCATCAGTCAAAAAACTGAACGTCCCAAACGCTGTGACGTAAAACACTCCAACGAGCCGAGAAAAATGAAGTTCAATGCTTCTGAGCATGTGTCGACTTGATTCTGAGCATGCGTGGGTTTTTTCTCCGATGGAGTTCCACACAGACGATCAGAATTTGCTATCGCTTTTTTTTAATCACTGATGGAAAAAAAGACCGATGGGGCCCATACACGATCGGTTTGTCCGATGAAAAAAGTCCATCGGACTATTTTCATCGGTAAAACCGATCGTGTGTACACGGCATAACTGTTTGAGGTTTTACATCTGTGTGGACATTGCATTACTACAGACTTTCCTACCCGGACAACGCAGCTGAAGAGGTAACGTGCAAAACCCAAAACTAACCAGCTGCCCTCTAGAGCAGTGGTTCTCAACTCCAGTCCTCAGGGCCCACCAACAGGCCAGGTTTGCAAGATAACTGAAATGCATCACAGGTGATATAATTTGCTGCTCAGGGATTACAGTATTCTAGTCTGCATCTCACCAAGGTAATACTTAAAATCTGGCCTGTTAGTGGGTCCTGAGGACAGGAGTTGAGAACCACTGAGTCCTAGAGGTTATTGCTACATTAATATGCATGTTTTTTTTAGTGTATGGTAAGGTTGAGAGAATATTTATGGTAATGGAATTTGCTGAAAACTTGGTTGATTGCTAGAGAGCTGCAACCTGTAAGTACCAGCTCTTTCCAGATTTTTTTTTCCCAAGTTGAAGGTCAATTCAAAGGGGTAATTGAATTGACTCTTCTAGAAACTAAGGACTGCCCCCCTCCTGAAGCTTTTCCTAGGAAAATTGTCAATAAAGGGCAGCATCATTCTTATGTGTTTCAGGTCAGTAACAGAAAATTCAACCTACTAGTTGGCCTCCTTGGCAAAGATAACAGACTAATTAATTATACATAAAGCCTATCTCTCAAAAGAAGGACTTCACAGAACTAAGTACAGCAGCCTGTTCTAAGAAGCTGTGAATTACAGACCAGAGATTCTACTACGGCAACATTATAATTATGTTTTAGATCTTTTATCAAATTTTGGTTGGAGGCGAGTTCTTGCTTGGAGGCTCCTCTGAGCATTCAAATCTGTTTTTTTGTTATCAACTCCTCCAAAGGAATTTGGATTTACCTGCTACTCCTAGGTTAATACATAATTTGTTAAAATTGGACATACACTTGATGTAGGTGCAAGAATCAAACATATGTGTAGCACACAGACACTTTTTTCCTGCCTACCTTCACTTGCAGGAGCAAAGGCACACCATGCCACATGCCCGTATCCTCCTGGTACAAGAGGTTGAGCGATGTTCTTGCAATTTTGGGTCCTGCAGCGAGTTACCTCCCCTCTGTTGGTTCTCGTCCCTAGAATGTAGGGAAAAGTCTATTCTTCCCCGAAAGAAGGCCAATGTCCAGACAGTGTTTAAACTCCAACAAACACGTTTATTTTCTCTTGCTTGAACAGATTGGGAAATAGGTTGAAAGACAGCAATGAGATTAGTTAGTTCAGGCACGCGGCACCCTGTTACCCTATTCTCCACTCAAGCCTGAGTGGGTACTGCTCACCCGGATAGATCCCTCTCACAGTTCTAGCAACCGGAGTGAAGCACGAACAGTTACCTTGATTTTGTCCCCTTCATGGACAAGTTAGAAGATCCTCTGCCACAGAATCCCTTGGTTACTGAATTAGAACTTTGGAACCCCTGTAGATTATTAAAGACCATAGGTGCCAATGGGGCACACTACAGGAGCTATCTTGTAACTCACGAATCCTTCCCTCTGATAGGCAACCAGGCCTCTCCGAGACCATGACTTCCTTTACCGATCCATCGGACATTTCCTCCCCTGGTTTCCTCTGCTTCAGAGCGGGCCACCCTCCCTCGGGTTCCCTGGGACTCCAGTGGTTGGTATAGTAGACCCAGTTGAAGGTACTGGGCCTACCTGGAACTCTGTAGCCTCGGGCTAAAGGTGCTCGAGACTCCTCGACCAGTTCATGCACCCCCAGGGCTGCAAGGCCAATGGGCGCGACTTCGCCACCAGGGGTCCTCCTTGGAATCCCCCCGGCACCACCCCCCAAATCATGGCATCTGCCCTTTATGTACCATCTCCCGGCACGCACAGCAGGCAAACCCACCCACCGCAGGCAGTCGAGAGAGGACACCAAATCACACCACAACGCCACCTGTGGTTCTCCTCAAGACCTGGGCAACAGTGTCACCTGCAGGTCAAGGGGAACTATACTCCAGGATACATTACAGCAGAGCAGAGTCCAAACTAAGCAGAATTGGAGAACCTGAGCTAAACTATTGCTCAGGCTGCCCCTAAATTTAGAGCATAGCGACCCCAATTTTGGGGGTCCGCTACATATGGAAGAGAGTGCAATCACATACAGGCTCACATATAAACAAGTGGTACAGGAACATGGTTGGCAAACAAGCTACGGTTAGGGCGGGATGCATAGATTCTTGCTCAAACACCAAACTAAAGTTAGTCCCACCAACAGAAGACATGTTTGGAAACCAGGAAATCTGTAAAAGTAAATAGAAAGCAAGCAATAAGAGAAATAATCAGTAAAAACATACATGGATAAGGACATTACAGACCAAAATTAAGACAGATCTTTGGTGTTGTTTAAGACCAGGGATGAGCCGAACACCCCCCTGTTCGGTTCGCACCAGAACCTGCGAACAGACAAAATGTTCGTGTAAACTTTAGAACCCTATTAAATACAATGGACTCGAACGTTCGAAATCTAAAGTGTTAATTATAAAGGCTAATATGCAAGTTATTGTCCTAAAAAGTGTTTGGGGACCCGGGTCCTGCCCCAGGGGACATGTATCAATGCAAAAAGAAGTTTTAAAAACGGCCATTTTTTCGGGAGCAGTGATTTTAATAATGCTTAAAATGAAAAAATAAAAGTGAAATATTCCTTTAAATTTCGTACCTGGGGGGTGTGTATGATATGCATGTAAAGTGGAGCATGTTTCCCGTGCTTAGAACTGTCCCTGCAAAAAATGTCATTTTTGAAAGAAAAAAATGCATTTAAAACTGACTCGTGGCTATTAATGAATTGTCGGCTCCCGGCAATACATACAAAAGTCATTGATAAAAAAAAAAGAAAAAAGCGTGGGGGTTCCCCAGAATTCAATTACCAGGCCCTTCAGGTCTGGAATGGATATTAAGGGGAACCCCGCCGCAAATTAAAAAAAAAATTGACGTAGGGTTCCCCCAAATATCCATTCCAGGCCCTTCAGATCTGGCATGGATTTTAAGGGGAACTCCACCCCAAATTTTAAAAAAAAATGGCGTGGAGTCCCCCTAAAAATCCATACCAGACCCCTTATCCGAGCACGCAACCTGGCCGGCCGCAGGGGAAAAGGGGGGGACGAGAGAGCGGCCCCCCTCCCTCCTGAACCGTACCAAGCCACATGCCCTCAACATGGGGAGGATGTCCCCATGTTGATGGGGACAAGGGCCTCATCCCCACAACCCTTGCCCGGTGGTTGTGGGGGTCTGCGGGCGGGGGGCTTATCGGAATCTGGAAGACCCCTTTAACAAAGGGGACCCCCAGATCCCGCCCCCCCTATGTGAATTGGTAAGGGGTACACAGTGAAGGAAGTTCCCCGCTCAAGCCAATGACGTAGGCGGGTCCGACATACCGAGGGGGCGGACCTGATGGGGAACTGCTCTCACTTTGGTAATACATGTATAGACCCGCCCCTTCTCATGTTCCGCATCTGGTCCGCTGAGCGGACCTGATGGGGAACTTTAGAAGGGGCGGGTCTATACATTTAAAATACTGAGAGGGAGTTCCCCATCAGGTCCGCTCAGGCACAACCAATGAAGGACAGCGCTGGACATCGGGATCGCCGCGGGACACTGGATTTCACCGCTGGAATGTTTTTGTTTTTTTTTTAAATAAAGGACTTTTTCAAGGTGTTTGTGTGTTTTTTTTAAACATTTTTTTACGCTTTCTTCGTGAAATGGTAGGGGTACAATGTACCCCTTACCAATTCACATGGGGGGGGCCGGGATCTGGGGGTCCTCTTTGTTAAAGGGGTCTTCCAGATTCCGATAAGCCCCCCGCCCGCAGACCCCCACAACCACCAGGCAAGGGTTGTGGGGATGAGGCCCTTGTCCCCATCAACATGGGGACATCCTCCCCATGTTGAGGGCATGTGGCTTGGTACGGTTCAGGAGGGAGGGGGGGCCGCTCTCTCGTCCCCCCCTTTTCCCCTGCGGCCGGCCAGGTTGCGTGCTCGGATAAGGGGTCTGGTATGGATTTTTAGGGGGACTCCACGCCATTTTTTTTTAAATTTGGGGTGGAGTTCCCCTTAAAATCCATGCCAGATCTGAAGGGCCTGGAATGGATATTTGGGGGAACCCCACGTCAATTTTTTTTTTAATTTGCGGCGGGGTTCCCCTTAATATCCATTCCAGACCTGAAGGGCCTGGTAATTGAATTCTGGGGAACCCCCACGCTTTTTTTTTTTTTTTATCAATGACTTTTGTATGTATTGCCGGGAGCCGACAATTTATTAATAGCCGCGAGTCAGTTTTAAATGCATTTTTTTCTTTCAAAAATGACATTTTTTGTAGGGACAGTTCTAAGCACGGGAAACATGCGCCACTTTACATGCATATCATACACACCCCCCAGGTATGAAATTTAAAGGAATATTTCACTTTTATTGTTTCACTTTAAGCATTATTAAAATCACTGCTCCCGAAAAAACGGCCGTTTTTAAAACTTCTTTTTCATTGATACATGTCCCCTGGGGCAGGACCCGGGTCCCCAAACACTTTTTAGGACAATAACTTGCATATAAGCCTTTATAATTAGCACTTTAGATTTCTCCCCATAGATTTTTCGAATTTGCCGCGAACACCCCAATTTGTTCGCTGTTCGGCGAACGGGCGAACAGGCAATGTTCGAGTCAAACATGAGTTCGACTCGAACTCGAAGCTCATCCCTATTTAAGACCTTCCAGCTTCTTTGAAAGGCGCAAAGCAGCCTAAATAGCAAGTGGAGCATGAGGACACACTGGCGTGTTGATCATTGTTAATTCTAAAGAAAAAGTGTTGTTTTCTCCTTTACAAAAAGTTTATCCTGAGCTGATTCTGTGACTTGTTTGTATGTCTTTTGTATGACATCATGGGGTGATTTTGGCTTCAGACAAGAATTGTTTTGTAGCCAGAAAATAACACATACCACATATTTGATTTAATGTAGGTTTTTTTAGATGTATGCAAGAATTTTGTTTGCTGGCTACAGGATTATATTCCAAGGTCTAACATCCCTTGCTAGCCCACAGTTTAGTTGCAATGGATCTTGGTCAGCAGAAACCTGTAGCCTGTCATTCGGAAAGGAAGACCAAGTAGACAGTACTGGGACAAGCTCATCTAGCGCCCAGGACAAGGATGCAGAACTGCACCCCCTCCTCCACCGATAATGCATGCCGTAAACTGGGTTTACTGTCCTGTATCCATCCTCTGCCCCCTTGTTCCGCTGTGCCCAGGGCAGATGCCCCTCCTGCCCACCCTTTGTCCTGGCCCTGCAAGTAGAAGTTTAAAAGGTTGCGAGTACAAACTGATATTAAACAGAGCTCAGAAAACTGAAGTTGTTCCTCAGAGATTGAGGTTGGTGAATTTATGGAAGATTTTCCCCCTAATGGTGAGGCCATTTTTTGCGATACGGCACTACGCCGCTTTAACTGACAATTGCGACACTGTACCCAAATAAAATTGATGTCTTTTTTTTCCCACAAATAGAGCTTTCTTTTGGTGGTATTTGATCACCTCTGTGGTTTTTATATTATGCACTATAAACCGAAAAAAAACGTACATTTTGAAAAAAAAAAACTATATTTAACTTTTTGCTATATTAAATATCCAAAAAAGATTTTAAAAAACAAATTTCGTTATCAGTTTAGGCCAATATATATTCTTCTACAAATTTTTGGTATAAAAAAAAAAAAATCATAGTAAGCGTATATTGATTGGTTTGCACAAAAGTTATAGCGTCTGCAAAATAGGGGATAGATTTATGGCATTTTTATTTTGTTTTATTTTTTTTACTAGTCATGTCGTGATCAGCGATTTTTAGCGGGACTGTGACATTGCGGCGGACAGATCGGACACTTTTTTGGGACCACTGACATTTATACAGCGATCAGAGCTAAAAATAGCTACTGATTACTGTATAAATGTCAATGGTTGGGAAGGGGTTAATGCTAGGGGGCGATCAAGGGTTTAAATGTGTTCCCTCATGAGTGTTTCTAACTGTGGGGGGTGGGACTGACTGGAGGAGTAGACATATAGCTGTTCCTAATTACTAGGAACAGCAGATCTGTCTCTCCTCCCCTGTCAGAATGGGGATTTTCGTGTTTACATACACAGATCCCTGTTCTGGCTCTCGTGTCCATGAAAGCGGGTGGCCGGCGGACATTGCGGCCGCCGGCCATGTGCATTGGGTCCTCCACCATGCAACGCGTGTGCGCGCCTGCTATGGCTCTTAAAGGAGCCGACATACAGGCACTGCGATTCGCGAAAACGAGCCAACCTGCCGCTGTAAATGTGCGTGAGCTGGTCGGCAAGTGGTTAAGCAGTAATTTTGCCAATTGTTAAACATTCACTGTAAGTGATTTTTCCAGGTACAACCATTTTAAAACTGAAGTTTAGTGGGGGTTTTTTTAAAATAGCTCCAGGCACGGTACGTCCCATGAATACCAGTGTATGTAGTGTTCAGTTGAAATCCAAAGTCCTCTGTCCCCAGAAAACCCCTGCAGCAATGACCCTTTGGTGCTGCAGGAGTTAATATGAATGGCTGCACCTATGATAAGTAGGGGTGAGCTTCGAGTTCGAGTCGAACGCATGTTCGACTCGAACATTGCCTTTTTGCCCATTCGCCGAACAGCAAACAATTTGGGGTGTTCGCGGCAAATTCGAAAAGCCGCGGAACACCCTGTAAAAGTCTATGTGAGAAATCGAAAGTGCTAATTTTAAAGGCTTATAGGCAAGTTATTGTCATAAAAAGTGTTTGGGGACTTGGGTCCTGACCCAGGGGACATGTATCAATGCAAAAAA
Source organism: Rana muscosa (assembly GCA_029206835.1). Taxonomy (NCBI): domain Eukaryota; kingdom Metazoa; phylum Chordata; class Amphibia; order Anura; family Ranidae; genus Rana; species Rana muscosa. Next base: position 481,663,239 of record CM055117.1, on the reverse strand, counting down.
TATTTTTAGAAACGGACGTTTTTTTGGGAGCAGAGATTTTAATAGTGCTTAAAGTGAAACAATAAAAGTGAAATATTCCTTTAAATTTCGTACCTGGGGGGTGTGTATAGTATGCCTGTAAAGTAGCGCTTGTTTCCCGTGCTTAGAACTGTCCCTGCACAAAATGTCATTTCTGAAGGAAAAAAAGTATTTTAAAGTACTCGCGGCTGTAATGAATTGCCGGCTCCCGGCAATATAGAGAAAAGTCATTGAAAGTCAATGATAAAAAAAAAAAAAAAAAAAATGCGTGGGGGTCCCCCCAAATTCAATTACCAGGCCCTTCAGGTCTGGTATGGAGATTAAGGGGAACCCTGCGCCAAATTAAAAAAAAAATGCATGGGGGTCCCCCCAAATTCAATTACCAGGCCCTTCAGGTCTGGTATGGATTTTAATGGGAACTCCGCGACATATTAAAAAAAAATGGCGTGGAGTTCCCCCCAAAAATCCATACCAGACCCTTATCCGCAACCTGGCAGGCCGCAGGAAAAGAGGGGGGGACGAGAGAGCGCCCCCCCTCCTGAACCGTATCAGGCCACATGCCCTCAACATGGGGAGGATGCTTTGGGGTCTGGACCCCAAAGCACCATGTCCCCATGTTGATGGGGACAAGGGCCTCATCCCCGCAACCCTTGCCCGGTGGTTGTGGGGGTCTGCGTGCGGGGGGCTTATCGGAATCTGGAAAACCCCTTTAACAAAGGGGATCCCCAGATCCGGCCCCCCCCTATGTGAATTGGTAAGGGGTACATTGCGGTCAACGCTGAAAAAGAGACCATAGAGGAAGAAGAAGAGGAGGGAGGGGAGCATACAGATGTTGTGGCAGAATCACTACTAGCCTAGCTTTTTGGAGGTGTGGTGGCAGAACAAGCTCCAACACTGAACCCTGTCCTGCATCCTTCCCAGCTGCCAGCAGAGTTACCCAGTGCGCCGTGAAGGAAAGGTAACGTCCTTGCCCATGCCTGCTAGACTATGAGTCAGCGGTAATATGAACCTTACTGCTGACCGCCCTGATCAAGGAGGCCAAAACATTACCTTCCACATGGCAGTAGAGAGCCGGAATGGCCTTACGTGAAAATAAATGGCCTTTTGGAACCTGTCACTGTGGTACAGCCAGGGCCGTTTGAAGGAATTTGGGGGCCCCAAGCACTATTTTGAGAAGCGGGGAGGGGGTGCTACTGCAGGACACTGGCATTTTTTTTCAGCAGGACATCAGGACACTAAGTTGTTGAGCGGGGGAGGGGGGGTGCTACCACAGGACAAGTACTCCATGTTGTTGAGCGGGGGGCTATCGCGGGAGATTGACGCCGTTCACGGGGGGGCCTTCGCGGTAGGGGTTGGCCATTTGCGGGAGGGGGGGCGATCGCACGATGGTACAGTGGATATGCGGGGGGGAATGTCTTACCTCCTCCTTCCGTGCTGCCTCCTCGAGTCCTCTGGCTCCTCTTTCTGCTGTGCTGCCCTCTGCTGGGGCCCCAGGACAAGTCAGGGGCCCAAAGCAGCTGCTTGGTTTGCCTGTCCTGTTCCGACGCCCCTGGGTACAGCACGTTTCACAAATTCACGAAAGGGGGCAGAGTCTACCAGCTAAAAAGGCAGCAGTTGCAGTGCTAGCAATTTGGCCAAGCTAGCATTTAGACGCTGAGCATGTGGATGGCTGGGACCGAATTCCTTTTTACGGTTCAGCATCTGGGGTAGGGAAATTTGCCTGCTGAAATCAACTGGTGGTGTACAGATTGGTTGCAAGTACTTGTGACATCTATTGCAATAGCTTCATTCCTCTCAGTGCAGGTTTTTGAGATGACTGGAGATATAGTAGGGTTTGAGATCCCAGATGAGGAGCAAGGAGAAATCTGCCTTTTTCTATGATGTGGGTTAGGGGTGAGCTTTCGGTTCGACTCGAAAATCGGCAGTTCGATCGTTCAATGAAGATCGAACATTATGGGCCGTTCGCGCCAAATTCGAGCGGCGCATCGCGGCCCATAATTCACTGCGTCATCGCAGTGCATTGCTGGCTGATGATTGGCCACGCAATGCACTATGACCCGCATGCTTTGGCCAATCACAGCGCCGTCAGCACAGAGAGCCATAATTGGCCAAAGGCAGGCGATTCAGTTAGCTAGATTAAGCAGGCAATTGATTCAGTTAGCTCCAGTATATTTAGTATATATATTAACATCCCAGGCTTTGTATATATATGTATACTGATATATACTGTGTACAGTTTAGCTAGATCTCACTGCAGAGCGTTGCAGGTGTACTGTTCCTAATATACTACAGGTAGGCAGTTGATTCAGTTAGCTGCCGTATATTCAGTATACTGTATCCAGTTTAGCTAGATCTCACTGCAGACCGTTCCTGTTGTTCTGTTCCTAATATACTACAGGCAGGCAGTTGATTCAGTTAGCTCCAGTATATTCAGTATATATACATCCCAGCATTGTATGTATATATATATATATATATATATATATATATATATATATATATATATATATACACATACATATATATACACACTGTATCCTGTGCAGCTAGATCTCACTGAAGGCCATTCCTGGTGTACCTATTCAAATACACTTTTAGGCAGGCAGGACAGGCAGGTGATTCAGTGATCTGCAGTGCATAAAATATATACTGTCTCCTACATATACATTCATTGCATTCTAGTCTAGCCAAGCCTATACCTGACTGCAGGTCATTCCTGGTGTACATATCCAAATACACTTTCAGGCAGGCAGGTGATTCAGTGGATCTGCAGTGCCTAAAATATATACTGTCTCCTACATATATATATCCACTGCATCCAGTCTAACCAAGCCTATATCTGACTGCAAGCCATTCTGTGTGTACTTTTTCTAATAAACTTCAGGCGTTGTTTTGCTACTCTAAGTTTACAGTATGTCTGGAAGGCTAAGGAGAGGCAGACACTCACAGGCCACTAAAAGAGGGCAAGCAGGCTCAGTGTCTACCGTCAACAGTGCTGGTCATGGACACGGTGCATCCTCAGCACGTGGCCGTGGGGCACGCTTGTCCTTTTTTTCGGCAGCTGGCCGTGTTGAGCCACAACATGCAGAAGAGTTGGTAGAGTGGATGACCAAGCCGTCCTCATCCTCCTAATTCTCTGTCACCCAGGCTCAGAGTACTTTGGCTGCCAATGCAGCTGCCAACGTGGCCTATTCCATCGGCTCCAGGTCATCAGTTACTCCTTCCCTAGCCCCACCATAATGCACGGAGGAGTCCCCCGAACTGTTCGACCACAGTGTTGGGTACATGCTGCAGGAGGATGCGCAGCGTTTTGAAGGCTCCGATGATGGTACCCAGATTGAGGAAGACAGTAACGTGAGCCCAGAGAGAGGGGGTGCCCAAGAAGGACAACAAACTGGCAGTCATGTTCCCCCAGCTGCAGCATACTGCCAGGTTTGCTCCAGTGACAAGGAGGGAGGGGATAATGAGGTCACTGACTCTACGTGGGTGCCTGATAGGAGAGAGGAGGAGGAGGAGGAGGCACATCTCCAACGAGGCAGGATGCCCTCCAGGGGCCAGCTTAAGGACAGCCAACCGACTGCATCACACCGCAGAGCTCCGCATGTGCAGGGTGCTGCTGACTCCGCGCGTTTTTCCAAAAGTTCTTTGGTGTGGGCCTTTTTTGAGACGTGTGCAGCAGATCGCACCACTGCTGTTTGCAAGATATGTCTGAAGCGTATCAAGTGTGGCCAAAACAGCAGCCGCTTGGGCACCACATGCTTGACCAGACATATGTTGAACTCCCATGCAATCCGTTAACAAGCGCACTTAAAAGACCCACACCAAAGAACAAGGCCGACCTCTCCTTGCTCCTCATCAGCTGGAATCTCCAACCCAACTATACCTTCAGTTCTCTCAGAAACCTGCACTGAGAGGAATGAAGGTGCAGAATTAGTTGTGACAAGTACTTGCGGGCAATCTGCTACACCCACGTCCGATTGTAGCAAGCAAATTTCCCTACCCCAGTTGCTAAACCAGCAAAAGAAATTCGGTCCCAGCCATCCACATGCCCAGCGGCTGAATGCTAGCTTGGCTAAATTGCTAGCACTCCAACTGCTGCCTTTTCAGCTGGTAGACTCTGCCCCCTTTCGTGAATTTGTGGAATGTGTGGTACCTCAGTGGAAGGTTCCCAAACACCACTTTTTTTAAGGGAAGGCGATTCTGGCTCTCTACCGGCATGTGGAAGGCAATGTCTTGGCCTCGCTGGACAGGGCAGTCAGCGGTAAGGTGCATATTACCTCTGACTCATGGTCCATCAGGCATGGACAGGGACGTTACCTATCTTTCACGGCGCACTGGGTGACTCTGCTGGCAACTGGGAAGGATGCAGGACAGCGTGCAGTATTGTTGGAGCTTGTTCTGCCACCAAGCCTCCAAAATGCTTCTAGTGGTGATTCAATTTCTGACACACCTCTCTCCTCCACCCCCTCCCTCTTCTTCTTCCTCCATGGCCTCTTCCTCTATAGATTTGTCCTTGGAACCAGCTCCGTAGGCGTTCAAGGGGCTACACAAGCACTCAGGCAAAAATATGCCATGCAGTGCTTGAGCTGGCGTGCTTAGGGGACAGGAGCCACACTGGGGCAGAGAATCTGTCAGCTCTGCAGGGGCAGGCTCAAAGGTGGTTGACGCCAAGCCAGCTTCAGCCAGGAATGGTGGTTTGCGACAATGGCACCAACCTCCTCTCCGCCCTCCGACAGGGACACTTGACCAATGTGCCCTGTTTGGCTCACATCCTTAATTTGGTGGTGCAGCGGTTCTTGTGCAGGTGCCCGGGCTTACAGGATCTCCTGAGGCAGGCCAGGAAAGTCTGTGTGCATTTCCGCCGGTCATATAATGTCAGTGCTCGGCTGTCTGACCTCCAAAAGGAATACAACCTGCCCAAGATCCACCTAATCTGTGACATGCCTACCAGGTGGAACTCAACATTGGCCATGCTGCAGCGGTTGCACACGCAGCAGAGGGCCATCAATGAGTACCTGTGCGACTATAGCACCAGGACAGGGTCAGGGGAGCTTGGCTTTTTTTTGCCACGCCAGTGGCTCATGATCAAGAATGCATGCACTGTCCTGTCACCATTTGAGGAGGCCACGAGGATGGTGAGCAGTGACAGTGCATGCATCAGTGATACTGTCCCTCTTGTGTACCTGTTGGAGCACACGCTGCATGGAATAATGAACAGGGCACTTGAGGCAGAACAGAGGGAGGAAGAGGAGGACTTCCTTACCTCTCAAGGCCCCCTTTATCCAGACAGTGTTCCTGTGGGCTTGCCGATCACACAGGAAGAGGAGGAGGAGGAGGAGAATTGTGACAGCATGGAGGTGGAGCCTAGCACTCAGCATCAGCAGCAGTCTTCAAGTAATTGTTTACAGTCCCCAGAAACCCATGGACTTGTAGGTGGCTGGGAGGAGGTGGCTGCGAATCATGTCGTCCTTAGTGACCCAGAGGATTCCGGACCGAATGCCTCAGCAAACCTACGCTGCATGGCCACCCTGATCCTGCAAAGCCTGCGAAAGGCCCCTGCGATTTGTGGTATCGAGGAGAGGGATCATTACTGGCTGGCAACCCTTCTTGATCCACGTACCCAAGTACCGTCAGTGACCTCATCATCCCCTCGCTCCTCGCCACTGGAGAAAACTTGGCAGTATGCTGCAGCTTGAGGAACATGACTGCCAGTTTCTTGTCCTTCTGTGGCACCTCCTCTCTCTAGGCTCACGTCTCTCCCTTCCTCCACATGGGAACCAACATCGGAGCCTACAAATTGCTGCGCATCCTCCAGCAGCATGTAACTGACACTGTGGTCAAATAATTATTGTGACTCCTCCGTGCATGGTGATGGGGCTATGGAAGGAGTAACTGTGGACAAGGAGCCAGTGGAATAGGTTGCTTTGGCAGCTGCATTGGAAGGCAAACTACTATGAGCCTGGGGGACAGAGGATGAGGAGGATGAGGACGGCTTTGTTATCCACTCCACCAACTCTTCTGCATGTTGTGGCTCAATAACACAGCCAGCAACAGAAAAAAAGGACAAGCGTGCCCCACGGCCACCTGCAGAGGATGCACCATGGCCATGACCACCACTGTTGACTGTAAACACAGAGGCTGCTTGCCCTCTTTTAGTGGCCTGTGAGCATCTGCCTCTCCTTTGTGGCCTTCTGGACATGATGATTTTTTCTTTTCACAGCACACTACACTGTATTATATACTGTGTACACCGCCTGCACTGTATTAGAAACGGTACACCGGCTGCACTGTATTATATACTGTGTACACCGCCTGAAGTGTATTAGAAACTGCACACACTGTATTATATACTGTGTACACCGCCTGCACTGTATTAGAAACTGTACACACTGTATTATATACTGTGTACACTGCCTGAAGTGTATTAGAATCTGTACACCACCGAATGCACTGTATATATAGGCTACACTGAATGCAGAGTGTGTATATATATATATATATATATATATATATATATTGTGACAGTAGGAGATGCTGTCACAGTAAAATTGATAGTTTGGAGGACACAGGGTGTGCACATTTGCTTGGTGCAAGACAGTAGAGCATAGATGTGGACTGGAGAAAACTGCTTTTGCAGCTTTCTCCAGGTTTTGGTATTCCAGCATGGGGCTCTGTAGTTTGGAGATTCCATAGTGTCTTGGGTGGGACGGGATCTCCAACCCTGTGTCCAGACTTTGTAGATTACCATCAAGGTGTGTGCTCAGGTGAGCAGAGCACTTATAATGAGGGTATGGGAATACCTCAAGGCTCCCAAATGGAGACTGCTCCACACCCAGAGAGACAGGAGGTCTCCAGGAGTCAGAGGGGCTGCAGGAGGCAGCCAGAACGTGTGACTGCAAGAGGCAGTGCAACTGCCTGAGGACTAAGGCCAGAGCGGAGCTGTGGGCGCTAGAGTGAAGCCATCCACATTGAGGAATCCTGTGGTCTGTGTGACAAGGATAAAGAGCAGAGGTACTGCTAAAGAGAGGCAGGTGGGCTAGCATTTTCTGCTGTGTTTATTTACTGGAGAAGAACCCCTGTGTGGGAAACTTTTATGTTACAGACTTTTATTTGCCTTTTTAATAAAAATGGGCTACCATGCTCTAAAATATTGTGGTTCCTGGCTGGCTTGAATCACTGGCAAAACGCATCTACCACGAGAGCTAATGGTCCCCCATGTTACAATATATATATATATATATATATATATATATATATATATATATATATATATATATATATATATACTGTGTGTATATATACAGTGGGGAAAAAAAGTATTTAGTCAGCCACCAATTGTGCAAGTTCTCCCACTTAAAAATATGAGAGAGGCCTGTAATTGTCATCATAGATATACCTCAACTGTGAGAGACAAAATGTGGAAACAAATCCAGACAATCACATTGTCTGATTTGGAAAAAATTTTTTTTGCAAATTATGGTGGAAAAATAAGTATTTGGTCACCTGCAAACAAGCAAGATTTCTGGCTCTCACAGATCTGCATCTTCTTCTTTAAGAGGCTCCTCTGTCCTCCACTCATTACCTGTATTAATGGCACCTGTTTGAACTTGTTATCAGTGTAAAAGACACCTGTTCACAACCTCAAACAGTCACACTCCAAACTGCACTATGGTGAAGACCAAAAAGCTGTCGAAGGACCCTAGAAATAAAATTGTAGGCTGGGAAGACTGAATCTGCAATAGGCAAGCAGCTTGGTGTGAAGAAATCAACTGTGGGAGCAATAATTAGAAAATGGAAGACATACAAGACCACTGATAATCTTCCTAGATCTGGGGCTCCACGCAAGATCTCACCCCATGGGGTCAAAATGATCACAAGAACGGTGAGTAAAAATCCCAGAACCACACGGGGGGACCTAGTGAATGACCTGCAGAGAGCTGGGACCAACGTAACAAAGGCTACCATCAGTAACACACTACGCCGCCAGGGACTCAGATCCTGCAGTGCCAGATGTGTCCCCCTGCTTAAGCCAGTACATGTCTGGGCCCGTCTGAGGTTTGCTAGAGAGCATTTGGATCATCCAGAAGAGGATCGGGAGAATGCCATATGGTCAGATGAAACCAAAGTAGAACTGTTTGGTAGAAACACAACTCGTCGTGTTTGGAGGAGAGAGAATGCTGAGTTGCAACCAAAGAACACCATACCTATTGTGAAGCATGGGGGTGGCAACATCATGATTTGGGGCTGTTTCTCTGCAAAGGGAACAGGATGTCTGATCTGTGTACATGAAAGAATGAATGGGGCCATGTATCGTGAGATTTTGAGTGCAAACCTCCTCCCATCAGTAAGGGCATTGAAGATGAAATGTGGCTGGGTCTTTCAGCATGACAACACACTGCCCGTGCAAAGAAGGAGTGGCTTCGTAAGAAGCATTTCAAGGTCATGGAGTGGCCTAGCCAGTCTCCAGATCTCAACCCCATAGAAAACCTTTGGAGGGAGTTGAAAGTCCGTGTTGCCCAGCGACAGCCCCAAAACATCACTGCTCTAGAGGAGATCTGCATGGAGGAATGGGCCAAAATACAAGCAACAGTGTGTGACAACCTTGTGAAGACTTACAGAAAACATTTGACCTCTGTCATTGCCAACAAAAGGATATATAACAAAGTATTGAGATGAACTTTTGATATTGACCAAATACTTATTTTCCACCATAATTTGCAAAATAATTCTTTCCAAATCAGACAATGTGATTGTCTGGATTTGTTTCCACATTTTGTCTCTCATAGTTAGAGGTATACCTATGATGACAATTACAGGCCTCTCTCATCTTTTTAAGTGGGAGAACATGCACAATTGGTGGTTGTCTAAATACTTTTTTGCCTATATATATATATATATATATATATATATATATATATATATATATATATTGTGAGGGGGTTAACTCGGTAGCGGGTGTGTGTGACCCCCTGGTTGGGCTCCCCACACAAAAACAGGGCCAGCAGACGGAGGTTGTGGTTTTCAAAATCAAAAGGTGCGGTTTATTTCTCTATGTACAGTGACAAAAACACAGCAAAGCCAAAAAGAAACATAAACAAAATAAATCCTGGTCAGTTTGACCTCTGACTAAACATGCAGGTTTCCTAAACTAACAACTGGGATCAGCCTGGTGCTGTCCTAGTCCCTAAGTCCCTGGTTTAGTAAAAGTCCAAACAAATAGCCACACAGGCTTTGCCTCACCGCACAGGGGTTCACTCTCCCTAGACAGTCCACACAGGTCTGGGTCCAGGCATGAGCTAACATCTAATGAAGCTGGGAGTTTTTATAGAGGCCTTAAACGAACTGACAGGCTTCAGCTGGTCTCATCAACTCCCTGCCTGCACGACGCCCAGCCCTCTCCCTAGAGGTATGAGTCATCCATGAGCCCACTAGCCTCAGCTGGGCTTCATCAACTCCCTCCCTAGTTGTATAAGTCAGCATAAAGCCTGAATCTGGGAGAAATATATCTACCCCCCTGGATGCAACCAGGTGACTTTACCTTCCTGCTGTCACAATATATATATATATATATATATATATATATATATACACACACACACACACATATATAAAATAGACTATATATATATATATATATATATATATATATATATATATATATATCAAATACACTGCAACTAACTAACTATCCTGTCTGCCTAATGTAGTTCAATCTATCTCCGTCCACAGTCACACTATACACGGCCACTATGTAAGCAGCCTTATATAGTGTGGGGCGTGGACTTAGTCCCCCAGAGCACCCTGCCTTTGGCCAATTATGGCTCTCTCTGCAGAGTGGGCTGTGATTGGCCAAAGCATGCAGGTCAGGTGCATTCTTTGGCCAATCAGACACTAATGCACTGCGATCTCGCAGTGCATTATGGGGCATTCTGCGGCACTAGAAATTTCCAGAAAACACCCCATATTGTTCTCTTACGTTCGACTTGAACATCAAGCTCATCCCTAATGATAAGCATTCTTTAGGTACTGAATATGCCCACCCTTTCTGCTCACTCATGCTCCATTCAAAGAAGGCCTACTATCAGTTCTCACAATAAAAAGCATTCCGTGATCAGAGGAGATGGACCTTTTGTTCATCAGATTTTCCATTTGTAGAGTGCTCTTCACTAAACTTCAACTTTAAGCGATTGATTCACCACCAGTAAATGTTTTGTTAAAGTCACATTTACTGCTTTATAAATAGACCTTAGTGTTGTAAATAATCAATTTGAAAGAAAGTAGTGCCTGATTAAGAGATTTCATGTCTGACAAATAAAGCTACCCTGTTTTAAAAGCTTGCATTTTACATTTATTGAGTTAAAGTTATCACTTTAACTCCAAAGGTTTTGCATTTGAGAGCTAACACGGTATAATACTCTGCTAATCCAATATTTCTAAATCAATTTCCCCTGTTAATAAGTAGGAAACCTAATAAAATTACTTGTACAGCACATGAATTGTATGCAGATCGGTTACACAACTTAATTCCCAACTGCCCAGCAGGTAAGAGACAGCTAGCAAAGATAATATTGTCCATAAAATCTGTAAAAAACTCAATAAGATGCCAGAAGGGCTGGTAAAGGTATAAATATTTGTGCGATGGTGTAAGCACTTGTGTAATCCTAACTTTCACGCGTTCCTGCCAGAATGAAATTTAAAAGCTAACACATTTCAAGAGATCTTGCATTTTGCCAACACAGCTATCATTCAGCTATACCTGTTCAAATACATGAAATACTTTAGGGATATTAGAAAAAGATGTAAGATGCACAAAGTTTGCTAGCAAGCCACACATCTCTTGTCTGTATTTTATTCTCACTATATTATAGGTGGTATTTTCCAAGGTCAGAATCTGGCCTATGTGCTCATGTGTTGATTGGCATTAATAAAGTACAGAAAAATGCTATCACCACATCTTCTTTCAAAAAAAGGGAAAACAAGAATGTTTGGCCACACACTACTGGTTCATTTCTCCTCAATAACTTTATTGAGGCGAATGTTGAAGACACTCCACCTCCTTTAGATGAAGCCTGTAGTTTGTCTGGCAACCACGGCATGAAATGTGCAGCCTGAAGGAGCTTAATTGAATGGAGTCACAGGATTGTGATTCTTTCAAAAATAATTGGTTTAGTCTACATCGAATTAAAGCAATATTTTTTGGAACACATAACAGCAGGGTTGCACCCCATCTCCTGGTAAGCAAGTTTAAATTGTAGGTACACCAAAAAGCCAAAAAGCATGGTATGATGTTCCATATGGGCATAGTGGCATAGTGGGCTAAACCTATCTTCCAGTCAGGGTTCCCTTTCAGTTTAAAGAATGTAGTCCCAAGCAGCATTCTTGGGATCACATGGAGCTAATTATTTAAAGTATATGTTCATCTTTACCAAAAAGTACACTATAATGTCCAAAAAGCCAAAAAGCATATTATGTTGTACAGGGCTTTAGCCCTGTACACACAATCGGATTTCCTATGGATTCTAATCCGATGGATTTTTCCATCGGAAATCCAATGAAGCTGACTTCCATCAGTCTTGCCTACACACCATCAGTCAAAAATCCGACCGTCCCAAACGCCGTGACGTAAAACACTCCGACAAGCCGAGAAAAATTAAGTTCAATGCTTCTGAGCATGCGTCGACTTGATTCTGAGCATGCATGGGTTTTTTTGTCCGATAGAGTTCCACACAGACGATCGGAATTTGCTATCGGTTTTTTTCCCATCGGATAAATTTAAAACATGCTCTATTTTTTCTCACCGATGGAAAAAAGACCGATGGAGCCCATACACGATCGGTTTGTCCGATAAGAAAAGTCCATCGGACTGTTTTCATCGGTAAAACCTATCGTGTGTACACGGCATAAGTGTAGCCTTCCCAGCTTCACTTACCAGGAAGTATAACTAATTAAACGACACAATAACTCTCCTAGATGAAAGCTTAGAAATTCAATAAAATTACAGAAATGAACTAAGGATATGTACCTTAAAAAACATTTCCGGGTGTCTTGTTGTAAAAATAAAATAAGGATAGAAAAGAATAGGAGAGAGCTAGGAAAAGAAAAGAAGAAGAGAGGGTACATGCCTAACTACATATCGTCGGTGAGTGGGCATACGATGAAATAATTTAAGTAAGTGATATCCCAATATAATTAGCCCAAGGTCCCCAGATTATTTCAAATTTTGAGATTGTGTTATTAAGAATACTAGTGAGTTTTTCTTGAGTCATTATCCATGACACCTTACGTTTGACATCAGAAAGGAGTGGTTTCGTTTTTTTCCAAGCCTTGGCTATAGTTATCTTGGCTCCTGTGAGGATGAAATGAATTAGTGTTTGAGTATTCTTAGTTGTTTGGGGTATGCGTGCATTTAAAAGAGCTACAAGCGGGGACCTGGGGACCTGGCAATTAGTCACCCTGAAGATCAAATAAAAAATGTTGTACCAAAAAGAGCGGATCCTTGGACATTCCTACCAGATGTGGGACATTGATCCCGAAAGTTGGCGTCCTCTAAAACAAGAGGGATCTAAAGTATATTGCAGCTCATTTAGAGGGGGTAATATACCACCTAGTTAAGACCTTAATATTAGCTTCCATTAGATTTATGTTCAGAATACCTTTAAAGGACTTTGAGCAAGCCGTATGCCAGGTCTCCAGACTCCAATTAAATTTAAAGTCCGTTTCCCAAGCTGTCATGAAAGAGGACTTCATTGAGGAGTGAGTAAGGGACAAGTATATGACCGAAATACCTCCCCTTGGCTCCTCAGCCTGGCTACACCATGTTTCGTATTTCGTGAGTTGGACTGGTGAAGGTTTATCCTTCAAAATGTGATTTAAGAAATTTAAGATTTGGCTTAAGTGCAATCTTTCGGATTCTGGGAGTTTCAGTATTTTGATGCAGTAATTAAGAGTTATAGGAGTCCCAGAGTTAAAGAAGTTTCCTATACGGTATAGTCCCCTGTCCGTCCACCATTTGAATGTCTCGACATTTAGACACGGGGGAAATTCCGGATTATTGAATATAGGAGTCAGAGGACGGCCTGTAGAAACAAGAACAGAGTGACTTCTGAATCTGTCCCAAAGAGCTAAAGATTGAGAAAGGGTAGGAGACATTATGGGTGGACGTTTCTTAGGTGGGCACCATAAAATGTAATCAAGGAAAAAGTAGGGAACTGCCTTATTTTCAATCTTAATCCAATCCGGTTTTTCAGACCTTGAGTACATCGAGGAGAGTTGTGCTAATCTTGCAGCTATAAAATATTTATATAAGTCTGGGAGACCCAAGCCTCCTCTACGTCTATGGAGAAAAAGAGTGTTCTGTGATATACGGTAACCAGAGGAGTTCCAAATATATTTGAGGATCATACTCTGGAGAGATTGTAAGTGTTTTTTTTTATGGGAATGGGGAGCGATCTGAAATAATAGAGAAGTCTTGGAAGTGAAGTCATTTTGTTTGAGTTTATTCTGCCCAACCAGGATAATTTGTGTTTTGACCAGGCTTTGAGATCATCCTCCAATTTCCCATATAATGGAGTATAGTTATGATCATAGAGAGATTCTATGCGGGCTGTCAGCGTAATGCCTAAGTATCTGATTGAAGAATCATGCCAATCAAATTTAAATGACTGCTTCAATAAGGAGACCCTGGAAGGGGGGAGCGAAACATTGAGGGCTTGTGATTTAGTATAATTAACTTCTAGTCCTGAAATTTTAGAGAAACTGTTCAAAACTTTGCAGATATTTGGAAGAGAAGTCAGAGGGGATGTGACAATAGAATATCATCTGCAAATAAGCTGCATTTATGTATCTGGTCTCCACAAGTAACCCCTTGAATGTCTGGATTTTGGCGTATAGCTATCGCTAGAGTTTCTATGACTATAGCGAATATGATTGGGGAGAGCAGGCACCCCTGTCTAGTGCCTCTTATTATGTTAAATGGTTTAGAATAATGTCCTTGTAGGCGGATTAGAGCCTTAGGATGAGAGTACAGGGAGTGTAAGAGGCCCATGAATCAAAAACCAAAACCCCAGCGTTCCATGAGGGTGAATATATAGGACCAGGAGGCCGTATAAAAAGCCTTCTGGAGGTCTAAGGACAGAAGAAACAACAAGGATTCTTATAACAGAATAACTGTTGTAGTACATTTAGATCTGACCACAAACTTGGGAGAATCATGCATTGGTGAACAGAGAAGATGACCAGATCGGTCAAATTTGATCACATTATTTTGTGCAGCCCCTGGATAAATAGGTAGCCTTGTAAAATGGTACCATGTAATTGACTAATTGTTTTTCCAATGAAAAATAATAGCTTTCTGGGCATATTGGACTACATTCTTAAATAGAATTGGAGGTTTAGCACATCACAATGCTATACCCATTTAAGACAGTATTGTGTGCTTTTTGGTATAGGTGAACTTACACTTTAAGTAATTAGTCCCCCTATGATGCCAAGAGAAAGGAATGACCTTGGAATGAATGTTCCCAGACATGAAATACATTTCATACATAGAACCAACTTGACTTAATAACTGTGACGTGTTCAGTGGGTTAAAAGGCCAGCTATGAGGGGGTGGCCTTTTCAATTTAGTCCTTTCCGAATATTTTTAATAACAGGCATTTCTGCAACTATTCAAAGGCATTTAACTGAATACTGAATGAGGGTTTGGTTGGTGGAAAGAATTTTATCACACAGGCTGGGCAGCCTAATTTTGCTTTCTTTACACAATACATTCCGGTCACAAATTTCAAGTCCTTTAACATTCATTGAAGCAAAGCCAAGGGAAAGCTGTGAGCTCTAGCATTCCATTTGCATCCATGGCAGTAGTGAAATGTTTTCCCAAAATAAATGCACTTTGGTTAATGAATAATTGATACTTAAGTGACAATGAAAGAAAAACTCTGTGTAATGTTTTATTCCCTGTTAACGATTCAACTTTGCCATATATGAAGTCCATGTTATACATGTGAACATATGCTAATTTAAATTGATTCCCCTTAAATATCAGGAGCCAAAAGACAAAGATCACTAGAGAATGCCTTTTAGAAAGATTTTGTTAATTTCCATTATATTGTTTTCTTACATCTGCCAGACTATTACAGCTTTGCTCTTTTTTTTTTTCTTTTGATATTTCCTTCAGTAATAAAGAGCAAACCAGCATAGCCTCTCTTTCTAGACCAGCCTCAACTATTTTACCCAGAGAAACCTTAAAAATAATTTTCAGGTTTCAGGGAACTCCTGCAAAACAAATTTCATTGCGTCATTGGGAAAAATGCATTTTACATTGGTAGTCACTGGGAAGAATGCTCTTCTTTTCAGTGGTGGTGAGATAACCAACCTTACAGACAGCTAGAAAGGTCATTGGTGTCATGATACTGGCTCTGGCAAGTGGTGTTGACTCAGGAACTATACAGGCACCATCAGATGAGAGGTCAATCAACCAAAGCTCAAGGAACCCTTAGGCTGTGTCAGGAAAGGATTCACCTGCTGGTGGCACTGTGGCTCCCAGATCTCTGGGCTGTAGTTCCGGAGTCCACCAGGGGGTGTCTCTCAGTAGTCAGAGGCTGACGGTCAGGAAAGGATTCAACTGCTGGTGGCACTGTGGCTCCCAGATCTTTAGGCTGCAGTTCCAGTGTCCACCAGTGGGTGTCTCTTGGCAGTCAGACGCTGACATCATCTCCTGCAATCCAGGCATCACCTGATGCTGATTGCAGGAAGTGTATTTAAACCTGATGCATGCCGTTACACATTGCCTTGGTATTTTCTCCATGTGCCCCTGATCTGTGTTCCTGAAGCCTGCATTCCGTCTCCTGTTCTTGGACACTGACCCTGCAGTCTGATCCCTTCCTACCTGCTCTTTCCTTCTCCTGGTTCCCTCTCCCTGTCCTGCCTTATTCCTAGCTCCCTCTGCTTGATCTCCCGTGTATGACCCTGGCTCTGTTACGATTACGATCTGGTTATGCCATTATCTGTATATATTTAAAAAAAAGCATATATGCCGAAGCATTGGGGCAGCAGGAGCGGGGGAGCGATTTTGCTCCTAATGCCGCGTACATACGGTCGAAATTCCGACGGAGGCTTGCCCGTGGAAAAGTCCGACCATGTGTGTGCGGCATAACTTTTTTGCGGGAGGATGCCCCATGCTTCGGCATATATAAATGGTGCGTGTATGCCCATCATTGGAAGTGGGTGGATGAAGGGCGGTATTCTAATGGTGGGCATACCCACCGATCAATCTCTTTTTTCGTTCAGCCAACTGGCTGCATGAAAAAAAAAAGATTACAATACATGTCCAACAAGGACCAGCAACGTACTGGTATGTTGCTGGACTTTGAATGTTTATACCAGAATGATGCCTGCGGGTTTAGGTATCATCTTGGTATCATTCTTTTCAGCCTGCGGCCGGCTTTCATGTAAAAACAATCCTAGTGGCTAATTAGCCTCTGGACTGCTTTTACAAGCAGTGGGAGGGAATGCCCCCCCGGATATGAAAAGCGCCATTGGGAAATTGGGAAAGCATTTTATCACACCGATCTTGGTGTGGTCAGATGCTTTGAGGGCAGAGGAAAAATCTAGGGTCTAGAAGACCCCAGTTTTTTCAAAAAAAGAGTACCTGTCACTACCTATTGCTATCATAGGGGATATTTACATTCCCTGAGATAACAATAAAAATGATTAAAAAAAAATACTTGGAAGGAACAATTTAAAAATAAAATAGCAAAATTAATAATAAAAAAAAAAAAAAAGCACCCCTGTCCTGCCCTGCTCTTGCCCAATGGCGAACGCAAGCGTCGGTCTGGCGTCATATGTAAACAGCAATTGCACCATGCATGTGAGGTATCACCGCGAAGGTCAGATCGAGGGCAGTCATTTTAGCAGTAGACCTCCTCTGTAAATCTACTGGGGTAACCTGTAAAGGCTTTTAAAGGCTTTTAAAAATGTATGTAGTTTGTCGCCAGTGCGCGTTTGTGCGAAATTTTAAAGCATGTCGTGTTTGGTATCTATGTACTCGGCCTAAGATCATCTTTTTTATTTCATCAAACATTTGGGCAATATAGTGTGTTTTAGTGCATTAAAATTAAAAAAAGTGTATTTTTTAACCCAAAAAATGCGTTTGAAAAATCGCTGCGCAAATATTGTGTAGAAAAAAAAAATGCAACACCCACCATTTTAATCTGTAGGGCCTTTGCTTTAAAAATATATATAATGTTTGGGGGTTCAACATAATTTTCTTGCAAAAAAAAAAAATGTTTTCATGTAAACAAAAAGTGTCAAAAAGGGCTTTGTCTTCAAGTGGTTAGAAGAGTGGATGTAAGCTTCCTAATGTTGTGTATAAAATGCCAGAACAGTTCAAAACCCCCCACAAATGACCCCATTTTGGAAAGTAGACACCCCAAGCTATATACTGAGAGGCATGTCGAGTCCATGGAATATTTTATATGTTGACACAAGTTGCGGAAAAACGACAATTTTATTTTTTATTTTTTGCACAAAGTTGTCACTAAATGATATATTGCTCAAACATGCCATGGGCATATGTGGAATTACACCCCAAAATACATTCTGTTGCTTCTCCTGAGTACGGGGATACCACATGTGTGAGACTTTTTGGGAGCCTAGCCGCGTACGGGACCCCAAAAACCAAGCACCGCCTTCAGGCTTTCTAAGGGTGTAAATTTTTGATTTCACTTCTCACTGCCTATCACAGTTTCGGAGGCCATGGAATGCCCAGATGGCACAAAACCCCCCCAAATGACCCCATTTTGGAAAGTAGACACCCCAAGCTATTTGCTGAGAGGTATTGTGAGTATTTTGCAGATCTCGCTTTTTGTCACAAAGTTTTGAAAATTGAAAAAAAAAAAAAAAAAAATATATATATATATATATATATATATATATATATATATATATATATATATATATATATATATTGTGACAGCAGGAAGGTAAAGTCACCTGGTTGCATCCAGGGGGGTAGATATATTTCGCCCAGATTCAGGCTTTACGCCGACTTATACAACTAGGTGGAGAGTTGTATAAGCCCAGCTGAGGCTAGTGGGCTCATGGATGACTCATACCTCTAGGGAGAGTGTGGGGCGTCGTGCAGACAGGGAGTTGATGAGACCAGCTGAAGCTTGTCAGCTCATTTAGGCCTCTATAAGAACTCCCAGATTCATTAGGTGTTTGCTCATGCCTGGAACCAGACCTGTGTGGACTGTCTAGGGAGAGTGAACCCCTGTGCGGTGAGACAAAGCCTGTGTGGCTATTTGCTTGGACATTTAAAACCAGGGACTTAGGGACTAGGACAGCACTAGGCTGATCCCAGTTGTTAGTTAGGAAACCTGTATGTTTAGTCAGAGGTCAAGTTGACCAGGATTTATTTTATTTATGTTTCTTTTGCTTTGCTGTGTTTTGTCACTGTAAATAGAAAATAAACCGCACCTTTTTGATTTTGAAAACCACAACCTCCGTT
Organism: Rana muscosa; assembly: GCA_029206835.1. NCBI lineage: Eukaryota > Metazoa > Chordata > Amphibia > Anura > Ranidae > Rana > Rana muscosa. The sequence continues at coordinate 481,644,713 of CM055117.1, read as the reverse complement.
TGCTGGGCCTGTTTTTGTGTGGGGAGCCCATCCCGGGGGTCACACACACCCGCTGCCGAGCTAACCCCCTCACAGTTGGTGGAGAACCAGTGGCAGTTTTTTTTTAAGCCAGCATGGAGGAGATACTGAAACAGCTGGCTCTAGCAAATGCCAATCAACAGCAGACAAATGCAGGTTTGCAAAGGAGCCTTGCAGCCCAGCAGCAAGCTCATCAACAGAGCCTTGCAGCCCAGCAGCAAGCTCACCAACAGAGTCTGGAAGCTCAGCAACAAGCCCAGCAGCAATCTGAGGCCCGCTTCATAGACCTGTTACAGAAGCAAGAGCAGAGACTACAACAAATGGAAGCAGTAATGCAGCAACGTCCGCAGACCAGTGAGGAAAGCCGTCCCACTAATACCGCATCCTTTGGGGTGAGTCGTTTATTGACAAAAATGACTGGAGAGGATGATCCAGAGGTATTTTTGACCACATTTGAAAGGACTGCTGAAAGAGAAAAGTGGCCTGAGGAGCAGTGGGCTGGACTGGTGGCTCCTCTGTTAACTGGTGAATCGCAGAAGGCTTACTATGACCTAGAGCCTAACCAAGCAAAAGACTATGTGATGCTAAAAGCTGAAATTTTGGCAAGGCTGGGTGTCACCCAGGCTGTCCGGGCTCAGCGTGTGCATAACTGGACTTTCCAGCTTGGAAAACCCCCCAGGTCTCAAATGTATGATCTCATTCACCTGAGCAGGAAGTGGCTACAGCCAGAGACTTTGTCCGCACCAGAGATTGTGGAACGTGTTGTAATGGATCGGTTTTTGAGAGCTCTTCCTACTGCCATCCAAAAGTGGGTAAGCCATGGAGACCCAGAGACGGCCGGTGGTCTTGTGGATCGTGTAGAGAAATACTTGGCTACAGAGAACCTGACGGCCTCTTCCAGAGACTCTCGGACTTTCCACCCTAAGACCAGACCATCCCCAGGGGCGGATAAGAGGATTCCAAGGGGTGAGGGTGGAGAGAGTGAGAGGGTGGGAGCTCTGCCCAAAGTTTGGCGAGAACAGCCTGGGAAGTCAGGGGCTCAAGAGGCAGCCAAAAGGATTGTTTGCTACCGCTGCCGGCAAGCGGGGCATATTGCAGCAAATTGCCCGGTTGTGGAGGAACCCATGCAATGTGACTTTCTGACGGACAGACGTCAGTTGCTGTGTGCGACAGTCGCATGCACTGCCATTCGGGGAACTGAGAAACATTTATGCAAAATGTGTATTAATGGTAGAAATGTTGTGGTATTGCTGGATTCAGGTAGCCTTGTGACCCTGATAAAGGCTGAATTAGTTAAAACAGAGGTCTCTGGGAATAGCAAGGTAGCTGTTATTTGTGTGCATGGGGACACCCGAGAGTATCCAGTGACTACAGTGTGTTTCGAGACCCCCAAAGGTACCCTCTCTCATCCAGTGGGGTTAGTATCTCAATTACCGCATGATGCCATTGTGGGAAGGGATTTTCCGAAGTTCTGGGAACTGTGGGATGATCCTGAGCCCCCCACTGGTGCCCCTATGTACCAGGAATGTGATAGCCAGAACTCCTCTGAGAGTGGTGAGGACTCTCCAGAATTTCCCTTGTCAGTATTGGCAGGGGAGACTCAAGAAACTGGAGAGGAGCCCACCTCCTCAGACGAAAACCTACCGTCTGTGGAGTTTTCTGATCTGGAGGTTCACAGGGAAAATTTTGCCACAGAACAGTTAAAAGACCCCGCCCTAATAAAGGCACGGGAAAACGTAGTGGAAATAGATGGCGAGTTAGTGAACCCAGATAATACCTGCACTTACCCATACTTCAGCGTAGAGAAGGACCTACTGTATCGGGTGGCAAAAAGGGCAGAAGAAACCGTTGAGCAGCTTGTGGTGCCCAAACCTTACAGGAAGTTGGTGTTGGAGTTGGCCCATGGGCACATTCTTGGAGGTCATCTGGGGACAGAGAAAACCCGAGAGAGGGTATTACAGAGATTCTATTGGCCTGGGGTGATGAAGGACATAGAAAATTATTGTTCCTCCTGCCCTGTGTGTCAGAGGTCGGCCCCGATGCCACATTTCCGTAGCCCGCTGGTCCCTCTACCCATCATTGAGGTCCCGTTTGAGAGAATCGCAATGGATTTGGTAGGTCCTATAATCAAGTCCGCTAGGGGGCACCAGTACATATTGGTTATAATGGACTATGCCACCCGTTATCCAGAAGCGATCCCTCTCAGAAATACCTCGGCCAAAACCATAGCCAAAGAGCTATCTCTTGTTTTTAGCCGGGTGGGTATTTGTAAAGAACTGCTTACGGACCAAGGTACACCCTTTATGTCCCGGGTTATGAAGGAGCTGTGTAAATTGTTCAAAGTGACGCAATTACGTACATCTGTGTATCACCCCCAAACCGATGGGCTGGTTGAAAGATTCAACAAAACCCTAAAACAAATGTTGAAGAAAGTGGTGGATAGAGATGGAAAGGATTGGGACTGTCTACTTCCTTATCTGATGTTTGCTATTAGGGAGGTGCCCCAATCCTCTACGGGATTCTCCCCCTTTGAGTTACTGTATGGGAGACACCCAAGAGGGCTGTTGGATATTGCCAAGGAGACTTGGGAAAGTGAGAGTTCTCCCCACAGGAGTGTGATTGAGCATGTCGCCCTGATGCAAGATCGAATTGCACAGGTAATGCCCATCGTGAAGGAACATTTGGCCCAAGCGCAGTTGGCACAGCAGAGAGTGTACAACCGTGGAGCCAAGACCCGTACCTTTTCCCCGGGGGATAGGATATTGGTACTTGTCCCTACGGTTGAAAGTAAATTCCTTGCCAAATGGCAAGGCCCCTATGAGATAATGGAAAAAGTGAGCGAAGTGAATTACAAGGTCAGACAACCAGGAAGGCGAAAGCCCGAACAGATCTATCACGTTAATCTGTTGAAAGCCTGGAGGGATAGAGAGTCCCTAGTCGCAGACACTTGGTCACCAGCTCAAACTGGTTGCATGATTCCTGAGGTTGGAATAGCAGCCACCTTGTCACAACCCCAACAACAGGAGGTTAAGGAGTTTGTGCTTCGCAACAAGGAGGTATTCTCTGAGCTGCCGGGACAAACATCTGGGGTAGAGCATGACATCATTACCCCGCCCGGTGAAAGGGTGAAGTTAAAACCCTATCGGATCCCAGAGGCCCGACGGGAGGCAATACGGGAGGAAGTACAGAAAATGCTGAACTTAGGGGTGATAGAGGAGTCCCAAAGTGATTGGTCTAGTCCCATTGTGTTGGTGCCTAAACCGGATGGGAGCTGGCGATTTTGTAACGATTTTCGTCAGTTGAACAAAGTTACAAAATTTGACACCTACCCCATGCCACGTATAGATGAGTTGATCGACCGGCTGGGAACAGCCCGATACATGACGACTCTTGACCTCACAAAAGGGTATTGGCAAATCCCCCTGGCCAAGTCGGCCAAAGAGAAAACCGCATTTGTAACCCCAGACGGGGCGTTCCAATATAAAAGAATGCCGTTCGGGTTACAGAATGCGCCGGCCACATTCCAGCGGAAAATGGACCAGATGCTGAGGCCCCATCGGAAGTATGCTGCGGCTTACCTGTATGACGTAATTGTCCATAGCACAGATTGGGCCTCACATCTGCCAAAAGTGCAAGCAGTCCTGGACTCTGTTCGGGAAGCGGGGTTTACGGCTAACCCCAAGAAGTGTACCATTGGGCAGGAGGAGGCCAAATATCTTGGGTACACCATTGGGAGGGGAGTAATAAAACCCCAACTCAACAAAGTCGAGGCCATCCAGAGTTGGCCACGTCCCAACAGCAAGAAGCAGGTACGAGCCTTTCTGGGAATCGCTGGGTATTATCGGCGATTCATTCCCCACTTTGCTTCTAAGGCTGTGCCCCTAACCAACCTGACGAAGGGGAAAGGGTCGGTCATGATTAAATGGACCCCCGAGGCTGAGGCAGCATTCCAATTCTTGAAACAAGCCTTATGTAGCCAGCCAGTGTTGTACTCACCCGACTTCTCTAAAGACTTTGTCGTACAAAGTGATGCGTCAGATGTGGGGTTAGGAGCAGTATTGTCCCAGGTCTGGAACGGGGAAGAGCACCCAGTCATTTACCTCAGCAGGAAGTTGAAGTCCCATGAGGTAAATTACGCCACCGTTGAAAAGGAGTGTTTAGCGGTGAAGTGGGCTCTAGATTCCCTTCGGTACTACCTGCTAGGTAGGCACTTTGACATGGTTACGGATCACGCTCCGTTAAAGTGGATGGCTCAAAACAAGGAAACAAATAGAAGAGTGAATAGGTGGTTCCTGGCCCTCCAGGAATTCAACTTCACAGTAAAGCATCGCCCTGGCGTTCAAATGGGGAATGTGGATGCTTTGTCTTGAGTACATGAATGCCTGATTGCTGGTGTTCCAACCCCGAGGTTAAAACAAGAGGGGGGGGTATGTGACAGCAGGAAGGTAAAGTCACCTGGTTGCATCCAGGGGGGTAGATATATTTCGCCCAGATTCAGGCTTTACGCCGACTTATACAACTAGGTGGAGAGTTGTATAAGCCCAGCTGAGGCTAGTGGGCTCATGGATGACTCATACCTCTAGGGAGAGTGTGGGGCGTCGTGCAGACAGGGAGTTGATGAGACCAGCTGAAGCTTGTCAGCTCATTTAGGCCTCTATAAGAACTCCCAGATTCATTAGGTGTTTGCTCATGCCTGGAACCAGACCTGTGTGGACTGTCTAGGGAGAGTGAACCCCTGTGCGGTGAGACAAAGCCTGTGTGGCTATTTGCTTGGACATTTAAAACCAGGGACTTAGGGACTAGGACAGCACTAGGCTGATCCCAGTTGTTAGTTAGGAAACCTGTATGTTTACTCAGAGGTCAAGTTGACCAGGATTTATTTTATTTATGTTTCTTTTGCTTTGCTGTGTTTTGCCACTGTAAATAGAAAATAAACCGCACCTTTTTGATTTTGAAAACCACAACCTCCGTTTGCTGGGCCTGTTTTTGTGTGGGGAGCCCATCCCGGGGGTCACACACACCCGCTGCCGAGCTAACCCCCTCACAATATATATATATATATATATATATATATATATATATATTTTCTTTCTTCATTTTCAAAAACAAATGAGAGCTGTAAAATACTCGCCATGCCTCTCAGCAAATAGCTTGGGGTGTCTATAATCCAAAATGGGGTCATTTGGGGGGGTTTTCTGCTATTTTGGCATTTTATGGCCTTCGAAATTGTGATAGGTAGTGAGGAGTGAAATCAAAAATTTGCGCCCTTAGAAATCCTGAAGGCGGTGCTTGGTTTCCGGGGTCCCGTACGCGGCTAGGCTCCCAAAAAGTCCCACACATGTGGTATCCCCGTACTCAGGAGAAGCAGCAAAATGTATTTTGGGGTGCAATTCCACATATAACCATGGCATGTGTGAGCAATATATCATTTAGTGACAACTTTTTGTCATTTTTTTTTGTCATTATTCAATCACTTAAGACAAAAAAATAAAAAATTCAATGGGCTCAACATGCCTCTCAGCAATTTCCTTGGGGTGTCTACTTTCCAAAATGGGGTCATTTGGGGGGGGTTTGTACTGCCCTGTCATTTTAGCACCTCAAGAAATTAGATAGGCAGTCATAAATTTAAAGCTGTGTAAATTTCAGAAAATGTACCCTAGTTTGTAAACTCTATAACTTTTGCGCAAACCAATAAATATACGCTTATTGACATTTTTTTTACTAAAAACATGTGGCTGAATACATTTTGGCCTAAATGTATGACTAAAATTGAGTTTATTCGATTTTTCTTATAACAAAAAGTAGAAAATATCATTTTTTTTTCAAAATATTCGGTCTTTTTCCGTTTATATCGCAAAAAATAAAAATCGCAGAGGCAATCAAATACCATTAAAAGAAAGCTCTATTTGTGGGAAGAAAAGGACGCAAATTTCGTTTGGGTACAACATTGCATGTCCGCACAATTTACAGTTAAAGCAGCGCAGTGCAAAATTCTGAATTCACCTCTGGTCCTCTAGCTACCAAATGGTCCGGGGCTTAAGTGGTTAACTCTTACAGGAGAGAATTTCCCTTCCTAGGGGTAGATTTCCTCTCACTTCCTGTTGTCTCCTTCCGTTTGCAAGTAGGAGTCGTTTGTAAGTTGGATGTTTGAAAGTGCCGTATATACTCTGCAGAAATTTGGCCCTTAGGTGTTGGTGTTGCCACAACACTGTAAGCCCTCACAGGTACTCTTGGTGGGCGCAGGAATGGGCCCTGCTGTGAATTATTAGATCAAGAATTGTAATTACATGCCCCTGTTAAACAGGAGCATAAAAATTGGGCCTTAGGCACTGGTGCCACAACACTGCAACCCCTCACAGATACTGTACTTGGAGCGCAGCAATGAGCCCTGCTGCAAAGTATTGCATCAAAAAATTTAATTACACACCCCTGTTAAACAGGGGCTGAAAAATTGGGCCTTAGCCATTGGTGGCGGTGCCCAGAACCAAAAATGTTCTTACAAGCTATCAGTATGATCATTGAGGAGGAAGAGGATAGCCACTCAGCATAACAGGATAGTCACTCAGCATCAGCATAGGCAGACTTGAAGGGATCTGACATTTCAAAAACAATTATTCGGTTACATCAGCATCAGGTGCTTGGTAGCTGGTGGTGATCCAAGACTGATTAATTTTTATGAAGGTCAGTAGATCGACCAAGTCGGTGGACAGGCGCACCCTGTGATCGGTTACAAAGCCTCTAGCAGCACTGAATGTGCGTTCCGAAAGAACGCTGGATGCAGGACAGGCCAGTAGCTCAATTGCATACTGTGCAAGCTCTGGCCAGTGATCAATCCTCAAGACCCAGTAGCCCAGAGGATTTTCGGTGGGAAAGGTGTCCAAGTCTGATCTTGCCCCTAGGTATTCCTGCACCATGTAAACCAGACGCTGGCGATGGTTGCTGGAACCGATCATACCTTGGGGCTGTGTACTAAAAAATTGCCTGAACGCATCGGTCAGACGGCCACCTTCTCCACCGCTCCTTCTTTGACTGACCGAAGCCTCAGCAACACGTTGTCCAGGACCAGGAATTTGTAACCTCCCAGTCTCTGAGAACGCATTGCACAGACCTTTCTGCAAGGCCTCCCGAAGATGGTTTATCCTCTGCTCCCTCTGCGACGGTAAGACAATGTCCGCAACCTTACCCTTGTAACGTGGATCAAGGAGGGTTGCCAGCCAGTAATGATCCCTATCCTTGATCGCACAAATACGAGGATCCCTCCGCAAGCTTTGCAGGATCAGGGAGGCCATGCAGCGTAGGTTTGCTGAGACATTTGGTCCGGAGTCCTCTGGGTCACTCAGGACGGCATGATCCGCAGCCACCTCCTCCCAGCCACGTACAAATCCATGGGTGTCTTGGGACTGTAATTGATCCCTTGAAGACTGCTGCTGATGCTGAGTGCTAGGCTCCACCTCCATGCTGACACAATCCTCCTCCTCCTCGTCCTCCTCGTCCTCCTCCTGTGTGATAGCCGGGCCAGCAGGAACACTGTCTGGATAAAGGGGGCCTTGAGAGGTAAGGAAGTCCTCCTCTTCCTGCCTCTGTTCTGCCTCAAATGCCCTGTCCATTATTCCACACAGCATGTGCTCCAACAGGTGGACAAAAGGGACAGTGTCACTGATGCATGCACTGTCACTGCTCACCATCCTCGTGGCCTCCTCAAATGGTGCCAGGACAGTGCATGCATCCCTGATCATGGCCCACTGGCGTGGGGAAAAAAATCCAAGCTCCCCTGACCCTGTCCTGGTGCCATATTGCAACAGATACTCATTGATGGCCCTCTGCTGCATGTGTAGCCGATGCAGCATGGCCAACGTAGAGTTCCACCTGGTGGGCATGTCACAGATTAGGCGGTTCTTGGGCAGGTTTGATTCCTTTTGCAGGACAGCCAGCCAAGCACTGGCATTATATGACCGGCGGAAATGCCCACAGAGTTTCCTGGCCTGCTTCAGGACCTCCTGTAAGCCCGGGTACCTGTTCAGGAACCGCTGCACCACCAAATTAAGGACGTGAGCCTAACAGGGCACATGGGTCAGTTGTCCCTGTCGGAGGGCAGAGAGGAGGTTGGTGCCATTGTCGCAAACCACCTTTTCTGGCTTAAGCTGGCGTGGCGTCAACCACCTCTGAGCCTGCCCCTGCAGGGCTGACAGAATCTCTGCCCCAGTGTGGCTCCTGCCCCCCAAGCACACCAGCTCAAGCACCGCATGGCATCTTTTTGCCTGCGTACTTGCGTAGCCCATTGAACGCCTACGGAGCACCGCTGGTTCCGAGGACAAAGCACAGGTAGAGGCCATAAAGGAAGAAGATGAGGAGGGGTTGTAGGAGAGAGGTGTGCCACAATCACCAGTAGTAACATTTTGAAAGCGTGGTGGCGGAACAACCTCCAACACTACTGCACCTTGTCCTGCATCCTTCCCAGCTGCCATCAGTCACCCAATGCACCGTGAAAGATATGTAATGTCCCTGTCCATGCCTGCTGGGCCATGAGTCAGCGGTAATATGCACCTTACCGCTGACCGCCCTGTCCAGCGAGGCCAAGACATTGCTTTCCACATGCCGGTAGAGAGCCGGAATCGCCTTCCGTGAGAAAAAGTGGCATTTGGGAACCTGCCACTGAGGAAACGCACATTCCACAAACTCACATAAGGGGGCAGAGTCTACCAACTGAAAAGGCAGCAGTTGAAGTGCTAACAATTTAGCCAAGCTAGCATTCAACCGCTGGGCATGTGGATGGCTGGGAGTGAACTTATTTTGGCAGTGCAGCAGCTGGGGCAGGGAAATTTGCCTGGTACAATCTGACGTTGGTGTACCAATAGCAGATTGCCTGCAAGTACTTGGCTGTGACACACCTAATTCTACACCTTCATTCCTCTCAGTGCAGGTTTCAGAGAGGACTGAAGGTATAGTGGGGTTGGAGATCCCAGCTATTGAGAAGCAAGGAGAGGTCCGCTTTGTTCTTTGGTGTGGGTCTTTTAGGTAGGCTTGCCAACGAACTGCATGGCAGGTCGACATATGTCTGGTCAAGCACGTGATGCCCAAGCGGCTGATGTTTTGGCCACGCGAGATACGCCTGAGACATATGTTGCAAATGGCAATGGTGCGATCTGCTGCACACGTCTGAAAAAAGGCCCACACCAAAGAACTTTTGGAATAACGCGCAGAGACAGCGGCGCCCTGCACATGCGGAGCTCTGCGGTGTGATGCAGTCGGTGTGCTGCCCTTAAGCTGGCCCCTGGAGGGCATCCTGCCTCGTTGGAGATGTGCCTCCTCCTCCTCCTCTCTCCTATCAGGCACCCACGTGGAGTCAGTGATCTCATCATCCCCTCCCTCCTCATCACTGGAGCAAATCTGGCAGTATGCTGCAGCTGGGGGAACATGACTGCCAAATAGCTGTCCTTGTTGGGCACCCCCTCTCTCTGGGCTCACGTTACTACCCCCTCTCTCTGGGCTCACGTTACTGCCTTCCTCTAGCTGGGTTTCATCATCAGAGCCTTCAAAACGCTGGGCATCCTCCTGGAGCATGTACCCAACACTGTGCTCAAACAGTTCGGGGGACTTCTCAGGAGGACATGGTGGGGCTAGGGAAGGAGTGACTGATTCCATTGAGCCGAGGGAAGAGGCCGCTTTGGCAGCTGCTTTGCCAGACAAAGTACCCTGAGCCTGGGTGAGAGAGGATGAGGAAGAGCTAGAGGACGGCTTGGTCATCCACTCTACCAAGTCTTGGGCATGTTGCGGCTCAACATGGCCAGCTGCCGAAAAGAAGGACAAGCGTGTCCCACGGCCACGTGCTGATGAGGATGCACCGTGTCCATCACCAGCACTGTTGCCTCTAGACACAGAGCCTGCTTGCCCTCTTTTATTGCCTTGTGACTGTCTGCCTCTCCTTGTTTGCCTTCCAGACATACTAATGGCCTGCAGTGAGATGTAGCTGCACAAAAGGTGGGATATGTATATATATATATATATATATATATATATATATATACTGATTATAATGCAGCTATCAGAATCAACTGCCTGCTGTGGTATTAGTTTGAGAAAAGCAGCAATTGTCTTCAGTAAGTTTTAGGTGAAAACTGTGCAGAGGACACACAGTACACTAACTGAAAATACTTGCAGCTCTCTGCCTGTGGTTTTATTATGAGAACACCACTATTAGTCACTAACTGTATTCAGCTAAGCTTTAGGTGAACGCTTGGCAAAGCACACAGTACACTAAGTGAAACACTGACTGCAGCTAGCACAATCACTTGCCTGCCTGTCACAGTATAGAGAATAACAGGAACGGATCTAGCTAAACTGAATACAGTGTATAAATATATAAACAACACCTAGGATGCATATATATATCCTCTACACACTGTAACTGCAGCTAACTGACTCGCCTGCCTCCTCTATCTAACTCAATATAAATGACACTGTCTCTCTCTCTCTGTAAGCTCTCTCTTTAACCAACACCGCAACACACTACACAAGGCCGCCATGGAGGCGGCCTTATATAGGGTGGGGCGTGTACTAAGCCCCCTGCGACATACGTGGCCAAAGTTTTTTGCACGCTGTGATTGCCCATAGCATGCGGGTCATAGTGCATGCTTGGCCAATCATCAGCCAGCAATGCACTGCGATGCCGCAGTGAATTATGGGCTGTGACGCACCACTCGAGTTTGGCACGAACGGCCCATAATGTTCGCAATTCGACGAACAACCGAACAGGCAATGATCGAGTCGAACATGGGTTAGACTCGAACTCTAAGCTCATCCCTACTTCCAACAAGGAGTTCAAATGACGCCAACATAAAGGTTGGTGGGAGGCTCTCGTGGTTCCTTTCCCAATGGGAAAACATCACACAGAGCCCTTACATTCTAAGCTTGATAAAGGAGGATTACAAATTAGAGTTCCTGTCTCCCCCTCCTCCAAACTTTATCCTTGCTCATCTCCCCAAAGATCCACTCAAAATAAGGGTCCTTTTGGGGAGTGTCCGGGAACTGGCAGAACAGGAGGTCATCATCCCTGTTCCCGTGGATCTGATCGGCCCGGGGTTTTATTTAGAGGTCGACCGATATGGGTTTTTCTCTGGCGGATAACGATGTCGATATTTAGAAATTGGGACGGCCGATGGCCGATATATGATGCCGATTTTTGTGGCCGGTTTTATGTGGCCGATATTTTAGGCAGATTTAAAAAAAAAAAAAACCTCACCCACTCCACTCCTTCCTGCTTACTCCTGTCACTCTAGCACACACTTGATGTCCTCAGTACAGATGGCACTGGTTGGCACTGGCAGGTGGAACTGGTTTGGAACTGGCAGGTGGCACTGGTTTGGAACTGACAGATGGCACCGGCAGGTGGCACTGATTGGCATTGGCAGGTGGCACTGGTTTGGAACTGACAGATGGCACTATTGGCACTAGCAGGTGGCACTGGTTTGGAACTGACAAAAGGCACTGGTTTGGAACTGACAGATGGCATTGGCACTGGCAGGTGGCACTGGTTTGGAACTGACAGATGGCTCTATTGGCACTGGCAGGTGGCACTAGCAGGTGGCACTGATTGGCACTAGCAGGTTTGGAGCTGACAGATGGCACTAGTTTGGGACAGATGGCTCTGATTGGCAGTGGCACTGGCAATTGGAACTGGTTGGCACTGGCAGGTGGCACTGATTGGCGGTGGCGGCTGGCACTGGCTGGTGGCACTGGTTGGCACTGGCTGGTGGCACTGACAGATGGCACTAATTGGCACTGGCTGGTGGCACTGATTGGCGGTGACACTGGCAGGTTTCACAGTAAGAGAGAATATGCTAACAAAACTAAGAAAACTGACTTTTGGCGGCACACAGGTAAGTCAGGTAAAAAACTAGAGATATTTTATTAGTAGAAAAAAGGGGTAATATGAAATACAAAAGTACATTCACAATTATTATAAATGTATATGGCCTGAGGTAGTACTCGAATGCTGCTTTAAAATATTGTGATAACATAAATAGCCTCAATGTATAAGGAATACAGAGAATACAGAACAGATATTAGGCAGTATACATATCCAGCATCGGGTATTTGACCAGAGGTCTAATATATGAAAACATGGTCTGACTTGCTTTACATGTCTCGCGTACGAACGCTTCTTCAGGAGCATAATCTGTCAAACATATACATAAAAATATATATTGGTGACCTTAAATTTTAATACATGAATCAACAATGAATATGAAAAATAAAAATGTGTGATCAATAAAATACATATGAAAAATAAAAAACAATGGAAATGAAAAATGCTTATGAAAACTCGCAGATCCCATGTAGGATCAAATAAATGGAGCATCCCACTTGGCAACACCCAGAGCAAATAGACTAAGCAATCCAAGGGCTGGGGCAATATAAGGAAAAGTAAAAAATACCATAGAGTAAAATGATATATCCCTGGTAATAGAAGGGGGGGGAGAGGAGGGGGAAGGATGGGGAAAGGGGGAGGGTTTTAAGGGAAGGGTGGGGGGGGGAGGGGAACTCCTAGATATTAATGAACTTGAAAAAAGATATAAAGTATTATAGTAGTATACTTACAAATAGGTTGTGTTGAAAAATGTAGCACTGACCTAAGTGTCAAAAGCAATTGGCAGTATGTCTAAAAACAAAAAGCCAATTGGTTAAGTGGTAATCTGAAATAAAGAAAACAATATATGGAAGGAAGGGTATATAAAACTTTCCTTGATTGACCATAATAAAGTAAATCTGAGAGGGAGGGGGGAACACAAAAAACAAAACCTGGTATAAAGATGGAAGGATTTAACTAGAATGGTAATGAAGCGCAATTGCTTACCAAAATATTTAGACGACAGCAGGAATATAAGCTGAACCACAGTCTGCTGGTAAGCAGAGAGAGGGAATGAGATCCAGGCACATACAGGTAACGAACGCCGAAAAATCTAGCATCAGGCAAGACTGGTGCATGGGCTGGGCAGAGGGTAGTCTGTCCCTAGTATGGTCCCCAGAGGACAAAGAGTAGCGTGGCCAGACTGAGGAGCAAAAAAGGAAATGTTAGATGTTCCACTAACCAAGTCGCAGAGGGCTATATGGCGGTGAAAAGTCAGAGCATACCTTCAGAGTCTGGACGCGGCGTATGATGACAGCTTGGGTCTCTACCTCTCCTGTGTGCTGTATCATTTGAGCAGATTGGGTCAATCTTATATGCCCCCACAGGAAAACGTCATTTTGGCGGAAATGACGTCGTTACTGGAGGTCAAAACAGCCACTGCGCATGCGCCGAGGCCGCCACTGGGGTTTCACAGTAAGCCGAGTGTAACTGTAACTGTGAAACTGACAGAGAGGAGAGACAGAGAGCTGTCAGAATTGAGCTCGATGTGGGGGTGGGCGGGACCCGGGACCCAGCAGCTAAATTACACCAGCCAATGATTGGGCTGCTTTAGAAAGGGGGCAGGGCCACATACACGTAGCGGCCCGCCCAGATACCATCCCATTGGCTGGTGTAATATAGCTGCTGGGTCCCGCCCACCCCGGCCGGGTCCTGCCCACCCCCGACATCGAGCTGACAGCTCCTCTCTCTCTCTCCTCTCTGTTCACACTCTCAGCGTGGCGCTTGATGCTGCCAGAGCCGCTGAGTGTGGAGAAGGAAGGACTGGAATTGTAAAATATCAGCCTAATTTTGATAAAAATCGGCCGATGACGATTTATCAAAAATGGCCAAATATCGGCTGATATATCGGCCAGCCGATATATTGGTCGACCTCTAGTTTTATTCCCACATATTTGTGGTGCCAAAATCATCATAAACCTACGGAAGCGAAACCAGTACTTATTATACAAAAAGTTCCGGATGGAGAGTATTTACACGGTCAGAAGACACCTTCAGGAGGGAGTCTTCATGATAACACTAGACTTAAAGGATGCTTATTTGCATGTCCCCATTGCCCCGAAACATCAGAAGTTCCTGAGGTTTGCAGTTCAGACAAACCAGGGCGTCCAACACTGGCAGTTCAAGGCACTCCCCTTCGGCCTAGCGGCCAGTCCGAGAATCTTCACAAAGGTTCTGGCCGAAGTGGTGGCTTTTCTAAAACTCCAGGGGATAGCCTTGATCCCATACTTGGAAAACATGCTAATTTTCAGTTTGGCCCTAGAACAACTACGGTCAGACCGAGACAAAGTTCTGTCCACCCTAGAATCTCTAGGGTGGCTCATCAGCCGAGAGAAGTCCTCACTGGATCCCTCACAATCCAAGGTGTTCCTAGGGTACCGGGTAGACTCAGTGAGCCAAAGGATCTTCCTCCCCAAGAGAAGATCACAAAAGTACAGAGAGCGGTATCTACTCTCCATGGTACCGGGGAGGCCTCCCTAAGGATCATTATGAAAGTTCTGGGGCTTATGTCATCTTGCATCCCAGCAGTCCACTGGGCCCAGTTCCATTCTTGGGGGCTCCAGGGATTCCTTCTCTCCTCCTGGGATGGGAGAAGAGAATCCCTGGACATAAGAGTACCCCTGTCGGAAGAGACAAAAAACTCCCTAGACTGGTGGCTCAATTCAGACAACATGTCGGGAGGTCGGACCTGGACCCAACAGGACCAGCTGATTGTGACTACGGAACGCAAGTGCCTGGGGCTGGGGAGCTCATATGGGAGATCTCTTCGCCCAGGGTCCTTGGGACCGGGAGCAGAGCAAAGTTTCCTCCAATTTCAGGGAGTTGTTAGCGGTCGCAAAAGCGTTAAACTTTTACAGAAACCAGGTCCAGGGAAAGGAAATACAAATCCTCTGACAATGCAGTGGCCGTGTCCTACCTAAATCATCAGAGGGGCACAAGGTCCAGCAAGCTGATGAAACTGACCCAGGAAATCCTGGGGGATGCAGAGAAAAATATTCTCTCAGTCTCGGCAGTCCATGTAAGAGGGTCTCTCAACATTCAGGCAGACTTTCTTAGCAGACAACCCATTCATCCGGGAGAGTGGGATCTAAACAACAAAGTTTTTTCTCTGGTGAGCCAACATTTTGGAAAAACAGAGATAGATTTGTTTGCGGGCAGGAAGAACAGGAAAGTTCACAGGTACTTCTCCCTTGCCAGGGAGCAGGGTTCCCGGGAATAGATGCCTTAGCCCAGAATTGGGAATTCGCCCTGGCTTACGCGTTCCCTCCCCTGGTGCTCATTCCCCGGGTATTGCAGAAGATATCCCGATCAAACGGGTGTCTTATTCTGATCACGCCCTGGTTCCCCACCCTGAGGAGGTGGTCGATTGCTCCTCCACTGCATCTCCCGTCCAGATGCGATCTCCTCCCAGGGACCAGTTTTACACCCTGATCCAGGTTTTCTTTCCCTGACGGCATGGTGTTTGAGAGGGAGATCCTCAGGCGTAGGGGATGTTCGGAAAAAGTGATTGACATGCTTTTACAGAGTAGGAAGCCAGTCACTAGACAAATTTAAGCGAAAGTTTGGAAAGTCTTCTTCTCTCTGGACTCAGTCTAGAGAAGGTCCTCTCCAAACAATCCCGACAGTCCTTGATTTCCTCCAGGATGGGGTGGACCAGGGCTTAGCAGTCAATACCCTCAGGGTCCAGGTGGCAGCCTTATCTGTGTTTTAGACAGTAGACTGGCCCTGAACCCACTGGTAAAGAGATTTTTGACAGCCAGGGAAAGGGTAACCCCGGTGAGAACAAGCAGGTTCCCATCTTGGGATTTATCCCTGATATTAGATGCTCTAACTAAAGAGACCTTTCTGTTAAGTTTCTTTCACTTAAAATGGCCTTCCTCCTGGCGATCACGACAGCCAGAAGGGTTGGCGATCTACTAGCTCTGACCATAAAAGAGCCCTTTTAGTTTCTCCTAGAGGATGGGGTAATCCTCAGGCAGGATCCTTTATATTTGTCAAAAGTGACCTCAGATTTCCACAGGTCACAGGAAATTATACTTCCCTTCTTCTGTCAGAACCCCAAAAATGAGAAAGAGGAAAGATTTCATTTATTAGACGTTAGAAGATGTCTTCTAGTCTATTTAGACAGAGTGAGTGAGTTCAGGAGATCAAATCATTTGCTAATTAGTTTCTCCGGCCAAAAGAAAGGGCTTCAGGCCTCCAAGCCTACGATAGCCAGGTGGATTAAACAGACTATCGCAGTAGCCTATGAACAGTCAGAAAAACCTGTTCCAGCTCATAGCAAAGCTCACTCAACTAGATCTCTGGCGACCTCCTGGGCAGAGAGGGCAGGCGCTTTGATCGATCAAATCTGCAAGGCAGCAACTTGGACAAGCCAAAATACCTTCCTGAGACACTACAGAGTGGAACTGTTGTCCCCTCAGGACGTGGCGTTCGGCAGGAAGGTCCTACAGGCGGTGGTCCCACCCTAAGGTAGGCCTGAACATCTTGCTCATCGTCTCAGGTGTGCCGTCCTGGAAGATGACTAGAGAAAATTACCAGGCTTGTATACTGACACCAGCAAGACTTGTGATAAAGATTCTCTGTGGGGCAGACAGAACACAGACAGCCTGTATTCCTCTCTGTCAGCACAAGTCATATGGTACTTACATAGACTCTGACAGGGAGAAAATAATCTGGAATGTCTGAGTGTTCTGTCCATTCACCCATCCATCCATTATCTTTAACATAAATGTTGCTGGTGTCACAATACAAGAAGAATGTATTGAAAAAATAAAGGATATTGTAGTCTGGTGGCGTTCTACTAAACCTATGTTTACCACACTTTAGTAACAAGGGCTCTTGGATGTAGTGCCCTCCTGATCCCTCCACTGTGTACGTAGTGCCCTCCTGATCCCTCCACTGTGTACGTAGTGCCCTCCTGATCCCTCCACTGTGTACGTAGTGCCCTCCTGATCCCTCCACTGTGTACGCAGTGCCCTCCTGATCCCTCCACTGTGTACGCAGTGCCCTCCTGATCCCTCCACTGTGTACGTAGTGCCCTCCTGATCCCTCCACTGTGTACGTAGTGCCCTCCTGATCCCTCCACTGTGTACGTAGTGCCCTCCTGATCCCTCCACTGTGTACGTAGTGCCCTCCTGATCCCTCCACTGTGTACGTAGTGCCCTCCTGATCCCTCCACTGTGTACGTAGTGCCCTCCTGATCCCTCCACTGTGTACGTAGTGCCCTCCTGATCCCTCCACTGTGTACGTAGTGCCCTCCTGATCCCTCCACTGTGTACGTAGTGCCCTCCTGATCCCTCCACTGTGTACGTAGTGCCCTCCTGATCCCTCCACTGTGTACGTAGTGCCCTCCTGATCCCTCCACTGTGTACGTAGTGCCCTCCTGATCCCTCCACTGTGTACGTAGTGCCCTCCTGATCCCCCACTGTGTACATAGTGCCCTCCTGATCCCTCCACTGTGTACATAGTGCCCTCCTGATCCCTTCACTGTGTATGTAGTGCACTCCTGGTCTCTGCCTTAGGTACATAGTGCACTCCTTATATCTGCAATGTGTACCCAGTGCACTCCTAATTTCTGCATTGTGTACCTAGTGCACAACTCATGATCTCTGCATTGTGTGCATAGTGCACTCCTGAACCCTGCCCTCTGTACATAGCACACTCCTGAGCCCTGCCCTCTGTACATAGCACACTCCTGAGCCCTGCCCTCTGTACATAGCACACTCCTGAGCCCTGCCCTCTGTACATAGCACACTCCTGAGCCCTGCCCTCTGTACATAGCACACTCCTGAGCCCTGCCCTCTGTACGTAGCACACTCCTGAGCCCTGCCCTCTGTACGTAGCACACTCCTGAGCCCTGCCCTCTGTACGTAGCACACTCCTGAGCCCTGCCCTCTGTACGTAGCACACTCCTGAGCCCTGCCCTCTGTACGTAGCACACTCCTGAGCCCTGCCCTCAGTACGTAGCACACTCCTGAGCCCTGTCCTCTGTACGTAGCACACTCCTGAGCCCTGTCCTCTGTACATAGCACACTCCTGAGCCCTGTCCTCTGTACATAGCACACTCCTGAGCCCTGTCCTCTGTACATAGCACACTCCTGAGCCCTGCCCTCTGTACATAGCACACTCCTGAGCCCTGTCCTCTGTACATAGCACACTCCTGAGCCCTGTCCTCTGTACATAGCACACTCCTGAGCCCTGCCCTCTGTACATAGCACACTCCTGAGCCCTGCCCTCTGTACATAGCACACTCCTGAGCCCTGTCCTCTGTACATAGCACACTCCTGAGCCCTGCCCTCTGTACATAGCACACTCCTGAGCCCTGTCCTCTGTACATAGCACACTCCTGAGCCCTGCCCTCTGTACATAGCACACTCCTGAGCCCTGCCCTCTGTACATAGCACACTCCTGAGCCCTGCACTCTGCATGCAACGCATTCCTGAGCCCTGCACTCTGCATGCAACGCATTCCTGAGCCCTGCACTCTGCATGCAACGCATTCCTGAGCCCTGCACTCTGCATGCAACGCATTCCTGAGCCCTGCACTCTGCATGCAACGCATTCCTGAGCCCTGCACTCTGCATGCAACGCATTCCTGAGCCCTGCACTCTGCATGCAACGCATTCCTGAGCCCTGCACTCTGCATGCAACGCATTCCTGAGCCCTGCACTCTGCATGCAACGCATTCCTGAGCCCTGCACTCTGCATGTAACACATTCCTGAACCCTTAACTCTGTGTGTATTGTACTCCTGAATCCTTCTACACTTTGTATAATGCACACTTCCATAGTTCATGCAAAAACCATTTGTAACGGAAGCTTTTTATTCTTTTTTTTTTTATGATTTTGCTGGGGTTTGTATGTATCCCTGTGACTCTGTATCCCTGTGACTAATAAAAGCATATTTTATAGGTACAAGGAAACCTGGGTTTTGTTTAACCACATCCATTATTTCCCTCCCACTGTTAATTATTTCCCTCCCACACCCACTTTTGCTGCAGTGCACGTAATGCGCCGCAGGTTGCTTCCTCCCTCAAGTGTCCCTCATTCTGAAGTCCAAAAGTTGGGAGGTATGCTGCTGTGTTCAATTGCGGGTGCCCGGCGGACATTACCTCTTCTTTTCAATTTGCAGAGCTGTATTTCTTGTAAAATGCAATGCAATGCAATGCAATGCAATATGGTTACCTGGAGGTGTACAGAATGCCCCCAGATATGTAATTTCCTGCTTGTGTGATTTTCCCAGAAGTCTGCACCAAGATACAAATCAGCTTTCAGGCATCCCTGCAACAGAAATTTCATTTTTGGTGAAATACTCCCAAGAGGAAATCACATTTAAAGGGATGCAGACCCTGCAATTTTCCTCCTTAGAGCCCTGCAGGTGCAGCAGCTGGTTGATAATTATAAAACCACTCCCATACAGATTCACTTTCCACATGGATGGACACAGACAAACACACAGGGATTTCTTTAGAATAGCAAAAGGTAGGACACTGCAACAATTTTTGTTAAAAATCTTTGTACATAGATCACCCAAAGGGAAATACAGAGCTGCACTAGATTTTGCACTCTCCAGTTTTAATAAATCAATGCCACAGTCTTTATGAACCTGGATGTAAAAGATACGTTTACTTTTTCTGACAGAATTTCACTTTTCATAATATATAGAAGCGTTTTCCAATGCCATTTCTGGCCCAGGCATTCCAATGTGCTTTTCTCTCACTTACCTTATCCACACGAGGTTTAGAATCTTGTCAGTTTATTTGTATTTTTGAATGGATTTTCAGATTCCATCACTTCCTGTAGCTTGTATCAGCTTTCACTTCCTGTTAGGTCATCTTCCAGAAGCCTTCACTTCCTTTTTGCATCACCAAAGGGAGTGTGATAGGGCGTGTTCATCTCTCTGGACCACACCTCCCTCATTACAATAACACCTTCCACCCAATTCCTACACAATCTGATTGTACAATCTCCTTTAGATCTCCCATCAGCTATGTAGTACAAGGGCCTATCTGATTGGATACAAATTGAATGGATTGTTCAGGTGTGTCCTCTATTCTATAGTTCTGGTACATCTACAGGAAATTGTACAATCAGATTGCATAGTGTATGGCCATCTTTATACATGTACATAGGAGGGGTGTACGGTGGCACTCAATTGTCAGGTCTCATTCACATCTCCACATAGTGAAAACTCGCATTCCCACATGCGTCCCTTTTTGGGTGTTTTGAAGTATTTTCACTCCTCATGCATAGGGCAGCCCATTCACTCTAATGTAGGGTGACCAGACATCCCCGGTTTCCGGGGACAGTCCCCGGATTGAGGACACTGTCCCCGGACCAAGTCTGTCCCCGGTTTTGTCCCTGGATTGAATTTGAACAGGTGCTGGTTCAATTTCAAAGACAGTCAGTGCAGAATTAAAAAATAAATAATCTGAATTACACCCCCCTGCTCCGCCGCTCCTACTACCTTAGGGGGGTCTATTTCTTTCCATTATCTGTGCCCCTTTCTGATGATCATGTGTTGGTCGGAGAGGAGGGAATATTTCTTCAGTTTCGGGTGCATGCCCATTCAGCTTCGCTCGCATGTTCTTCTGCCTTGGCTCAAGTCCCGGTCAGCCGCCTGCCTGTTTATCTCCTTGCCTACCCTGGTGGAGTGATCTTCCTCCGCTCCCCACCCAGTAGTAGCCGGGGCCCGAAGAGTAAGACTTGACAGGCTGTGAGGCTGTGAGGCGGGCAGCGATGGGCAGAGAGTCGCTGATTGCCGCAATTACTAGTAAAAAAAAAATGTCCCCGGATTTCATTTTAAAAATCTGGTCACCTTACTCTAATGGGCTGCCTTACACGCAACAATCACCCAGAGAAGCTCCAGAACTTTTTTTGGAGCAGAGCATGGTGTGTTTCTGCAGTTTTTGGTGCGTTTGCTGCACTTGGGGAGCCTTTAACATGTAATGACAACACAAACACAATGCACATTTGCAGCATTTCTGAAACGCATGGCAAAGCGCACATTTTATGTGCGGTTTTCCATGTGTTTGGAAACACACAGATGTGTATGGAGCCTTATTGTTCTTGTGTAAACGCACCAATTTCACTTTCAGGCCCCATTCACACCTAGAGTAGTGGGAGCGCATGTTTTTTTGCCTCGTTTTTCCAGTGACACACATAGGGCAGCCTGTTGAATTCAATGGGCTGTGCTACACGTGCCAAAGTAGCTCGTGGGACATTTTTGCACATTTTTTACTGCATTTGTCATCTGTTTTTTTATGTGGCAAAATGTGTGTTTGCTTCTGTGTTTGGTGTGCTGTTAACAATTAATGACACTAAAGCCTCGTACACACGACCGATTTTCTCGTCCAAAACCGTCAAGAAAAGTGCCGCGAGAGCTTTTTTGTCAAGAAAAACGTTCGTGTGTATGGTTTTACGACGAGAAAATTGCCGAGAATCTCGACGAGAAAATAGAGAACCTGCTCTCTATTTTCTCGTCAGGATTCCAGATTTCCTCGTCGTGTTTCTCGTCGGGCTGTTTTGTGACGAGAAAATGGTTCGTGTGTATGCTTTTACGACTCTTCCAAAAGCGCGCATGCTCACAAGCAACTATGAGACGGGAGCGCATCTTCTGGTAAAACAAGCCTTCGTAATGGAGAGAGCACATTCGTCACGCTCAAAAATATTGCATCGTTTAAATGTTCTGCATTGAAATCTTCGTTAGAATGTTACATTAATCAAAACGAGTGAGCTTCTTTTGCTGCTGATATTCACACAGAGTTATGACTTTTTTTTTTAACCTTTTTCATGCTGCTCTTAAGAAGATTTATGTGTATTATATTGTGCAAGTTTTTAGAAATAATTTAAATGGTTATATTTTTCAAAATGATGTTAATTATAATTTCGCAATGTTTTGATAGTGATCTCCCATTTAATTTTGGAATCTATATTAGTTAAATTTCCCACCATGTTTTTTTGCAAATCAGATTTAGTTATTCTTTTGGGGGGTTGATATCTGTCCCTTTTTTTGTCAGTCAAATGTATCTGCTTACTCCAAAGCTAGATTTTAAATTTTTACAAATACACATAGTCAAGTATGAACTTAAACAAAAATCACATTTATTCATGTTTCGAAATAAAATAAAGAGAAGGCAGCGCTGGAGAACCTGCTGCCATTTGTGCATCCCAGGGACCCCAGAGCACACAGCAACCCTGTGTGGACCCTAAAATTGGGAGCTTGAGAAGGCCAACATTTCTGAACACAATCTGATGCTGGCCTCCCAGAGGTCAGGAACAGCAGCAGGTGATATATATGTCCCAAGTGTGTGGTACTACAACAGGCTGCCTTCTGTCCGACCACAATGAAGCAAGGCCATCACTTCCTCTTCTTCCTGGCAACCTTCCCTGCAACCTTCCCTGAAGCCTTCCCTGCAGCCTTCCTTCTTCGTTTGGCTGGAGGCTGGGCCACCTGAGGGGTACTCCTGTCAGGAGGAGGAGGAGGAGATGTAGCAGAAGGGGGTGGGGCAGAAGAAGAAGGGGGAGGTGTAGCAGAAGGGGGTGGGGCAGAAGAAGAAGGTGGAGGTGTAGCAGAAGGGGGTGGGGCAGAAGAAGAAGGTGGAGGTGTAGCAGAAGGGGGTGGGGCAGAAGAAGAAGGGGGAGGTGGAGGTTGAGGTTGGGTCAGTTGTGCCACCTCACATATGGCGGTATTGGAGGTAATTTTCTCCATCACCCCCTTGTTGAGCAAGGTGATGAGCAGGGGCTCGCATAGGAGGCGTTGCTCCATGCTCATCACCTTGAACTTAGCCTCCACTAGGCCGGCAATGGCCTCTTCAGGGGATGTGGGCTCCTGGAGGGTGGCATGGGCCTCACGAATAAGGGCCATTGCTGCCTCACTCATGCTCCTGTTCCTCCTGCCTCTTTTGGGAAGCCGGATGGGAGGCACCTGGGATCTGGTGCTTCTCCTTTGCCCTGCCACCTCCTGTCTGCCACTGGGCTCTGCCACCTCCTGTCTGCCACTGGGCCCTGCCACCTCCTGTCTGCCACTGGGCCCTGCCACCTCCTGTCTGCCACTGGGCCCTGCCACCTCCTGTCTGCCACTGGGCCCTTCCTCCTCCTGCCTGACAGTTTCCAGACCCTCCTCCTGGCTGATTTCATCCTGTGTATGAAAAAGGGACATAGTTTAATATGTTGGTTTAATCTTTGCATCAAACTTTGTAATCCTGATTGAAGCAATTAGAATGTAAATCCATAAATCCTTGCTTTAAATTTACCACTACATCAGATTGACTATTTAGCACCCAATTAAGTGCAGACTAATGTCTACAGATCTTGATTTCACTTGTGGAATCCAAAATATTTTATGTTTGTCATCTTGACATATTTGTCAAACATTAAGTTTATCCCAATACATTTTCAGTTAATACTATACCTGGCTCCAGATGGCCAAATCAGGATCATCCAGGATGGCTGCCTCCTCTTGCTCCAGAGAAGGCTCAGGTTGGCTGCAGGGAAGTCTGGGGGGAAGAGTGGAGAGTGATGGCCTTGTCTCAATGTGGTCATCCAGGAAGGACATCCTGTTGTAGTACCACAAAATCGGGACATAAACATCACCTGCTGCTGCTCCTGACCTCTGAGAAGCCAGCACCTTAGAGCGTTCAGTCCTATAGGTACCTCTCAAGCTCCCAATTTTAGTGTCCACTTGTTTTGCTGTGGCTGTGGGCACCTTGGTATGCACAAATGGGAGCAGCTTCTCCAGCGCTGCTTTTCTCACCCCTTTTTTTTGTGGATGGGGTTTTTCGTCTCCCACAGAGCTGGCAGCTCCCTTACCCGGTCAATAAATTCCGCCAGGAAATCCTTGTCGCTTATAAAGACATTCATATTGTATCTGCAAGTTAAATAAATTATATATAACTAATGTGAGGCAAACAGTCTAACCTCCTTAACATCCTAGTCACCATATATATCCTCCAACATTCTCAAGACAGTATAGGCCAACAATTTGTACAAGTCACAAAATCACATACCTTCGTTCGCACGTCCGTCACTTGAACTCCTCTCTCCGCACACCGAACGTACTATAGTCACATGTGTGTTTGCTATATACACACCACGCATGCGTCAAAATACGAACACGTCGCTCCGCACACGTCGCCCGCCCATGACGTTCTAACTAACATCTTTTCCCCGCCCCTTCTCTTTCGGCGCGCAGACAGATATGGCGGAGTTACAGCAGGTGTCTGATAATTCCGCAACTAACGAGGAGGAGACAAGCCCGGAGACCGAGGAAACGTCACGATCAAGGAGGAGATTCAAGGCATTGAATATGTCTTTGGCGGAGATGGCGGAGATGGTGGACATCTTGCTCAAGTCTGATTATGATGCAAAGCATGGGCCGTATAGCAAACCAAATAGAAGGAAGGCCAAAATCCTCACTAAAGTCGTGAAGAGTCTGAAGGCGAATTTCGGGGTGAAACGCTCAAATGAGCAGCTCAGAAAGAGGTGGTCAGACCTCAAACTGAGGGAGCCAGAGCAGTTGAGGAGCATAAAGAGAATGCTCGCTAAAAGTAAGTAAAATGTAGACTTTTATGCTATTAATCCTTTTCTAAACTGACATGTTGCTCTTTATTTTGGTTTCTCATATTGGACTCCCTTCCAAAATGTAATATTTTGAACTTGGTTGGGCAAAGTAATCGTTCGTTACGTTACGACACTTCGTACGGCCACTATCCGCGGTTTTGGCTTATTTTAGAGCCACAAAAGTAATTAGACATCTGCCATTTTTGCTCAAATATTGTGGTGAAATTTTTAGGCTAGATGATGTGTTTGTAAAGAGAATGAAATGCAAACTTTTATCAGTGTAAAGAAGAGGACACTCAGCAGCTGCTTCCACATCTGTACTTTGGAGCACTATAGTGTGGGCCACCAGACCCACCTTTTTTGGGTGTCCCACACAGGTGCATCAGTGAATTTTTGTGGTGCCTCCATGTCAAATAAATTACATCCAAAGGTGAATACTAAACATATTCTTGGTCATAAATAATGCATTCTTCTTTAAATTCCGCCCAAACACACACTTGTACCACACTTCCAAGCAATTTAGCCTGTTTTTATTTTAACATTGAGATTTACAGTGTGATAAATAGACCTTTTGTTTGATTCTCATAGGGGAGAGAAGACTGGGAGGAGAACACTCCAGGGAGCACATGCACCCCACAACTTCCAAGCAACCCCAAACTGCCAAAGACCCACAACCGAAAGATGTGCAGGAAGTTGAGGTGGAGGAAGGAGAAGTGCAGGAAGGAGAGGTGGATGACGTTGTGGATCTGGTCACCACAACAGGTCAGTATCTGTCACCACAGCTTCAGGTAAGAGATGTAGGCCTGCAGAGTTATAATACCTTTTTGTTTTTTGTTTTTAGGGGATATAAATGTTGTGAAGGATAGTACACGGTTCTCTGCTGACAGTGCCCTCCGCCTCATCCAGCAAGTGATGGAATGTAGCACGGAACTGGACCTAATTAAACAAAGAATCCATGTGATGGAACAAACATTTAAAGACATTCTCGATGTTTTGGGGAGAATTCAATAAGCCATCCAAACACATTTGTTTTTACATGTTTGTTTTTGCACATTTTCGAATATTTTTGACAATCAAACCAGCCAAAAATTGAATCTGCACACAGTGTGTCAACATGTGCTATCTGCCATCAGGGGATATCCATGTACGTCTTTTGGGGGTGCAACCCCTTCCTCGTATCTAAAGTTGGTGAACTGAGGAAGGGGTTGCACCCCCAAAACACGTCCATTGATCACCCCTGATGGCAGATAGCACATGTTGACAATAGGGATCAGGATTGTAAACTTCCTAGATGAAAAAAATCCCAAATGTGTGCATATTCAATTTTTGGCTGGGCAAGGGGTGGCAGGACCCCATATTAGGACGGGCACATAGAGACATAGTTTGTGTAAGTGAATGTCTCAGATTGCTCAGAGGTATCCAATGTTGTAATTTTTGGAATGCAACTGTTATTTTTGTATTTTCATAAGCAAAAAATTGCCGGGTTGGGGCCAGGCCAACCCAAAAAACAAGAAAAAACTAAAAATGGTGAGAATGTGCACAGAGTAAAATATTTGACCACAAACAACGTGTAGCTTCTTTTTATAATAGCCTCTAAGCTTATTTGGTTATTTTGTTAGGTTACATAGTGAAATGGTTGTTAGTTACTAAAGTAAAATACACTTGGCACTACAAATGCACTAAGACAAACTAGGAGACAGGAAAGAACAAATAATTAAAGGTTTAAACAAGCTTTTTATTTGGATCCTTAGACATAGGCTGGCATAGGAATTGCCCCCCTACCCGTGAAATACTCCATGTATTTGTCCCGAACCTCACGGCATTTTGGGAGGGCAAGCCAGGACGGGCAGATTCCAGGCCCGGCAGGGGATTTGCAGGGGAAAGTCCAGCCTCTGGCAAAACTGAGGCCATATAGGAATTTGATTTTTGGTTCAGAAAGTTGTGTAGCACACAGCAGCATAATACGACATAGTTTATTTTGTAGTCCGCCAAGTGTATTGAAGTCATAAAAAGGCGGAACCGGCTGGCCATTATGCCAAAGGCATTTTCGACAACTCTTCGGCCCCTGGCCAGCCGGTAATTGAACACCCTCTTGTCTGGGGTCAGGGTCATCTGTGGAAATGGCCTCATAAGATGCCGTCCGAGTCCGAAGGCTTCATCAGCCAAAAAAACAAAGGGGAGTCCTTCAATATTCCCTGCATCCGGTGGCAATGCAAGGTCGTCACTCTGGAGACGGAGGGCAAACTCCGTCTGGATGAAGGATCCCCCATCGGACATCCGGCCATTCTTCCCTACATCAACGTAGAGGAATTCATACCGTGCTGACACCACCGCCATCAGCACAATGCTATGAAACCCCTTGTAATTGTAGTAGTAGGACCCAGAACGGGGTGGCGGCACGATGCGGACGTGCTTCCCATCTATGGCACCACCGCAGTTGGGGAAGTCCCACCGCGTGGCAAACTCCGATGCCACAGTCTGCCATTCCTGTGGCGTGGAAGGAAGCTGTGGAGTGAAACAAGATGAAATAATATTAGAATACAAAAGTCATACATTACAAGGAAATTCTCTGAAAAAACATTAGAGGCCAACATCAATCAAATTCTACGTTTATTAAGGTGTTTAAAATAAGTATAATGGAAGGCTCATTTATCATATTCATCACCCCCTCTGATGGGCCATTTCTAAATTATTTTGAGGGGGGGGGGGAGATGTGTTTGGCCACAGGATAGCATTGCAGTGGCGGTGCGTC